>PNEQ01062179.1:0-17078 GCA_003012365.1 Medauroidea extradentata | reverse complement strand
TTAATGTAACAACCATTTTAAGTTCGAGTATCATGGTAGATCAAGATAATATCTCTGGTGCGGAAACGTAAACAAAACATTGTGGTGCGACTAATGTTCAGGGAAAAAGAAATTTATGAGCGACTGTATTTCCCAGTCGCCACACTCGAATATTCGGTCGCCAATGGCGACCTGGCGACTGGAAATTTCGCGCCCTGTATTACACTCTCACAAACTATAGTCTTATCTCATGAAAGAATTCCACATTTTGACAGTTCACTTCTGAGAAGTGTGTCTGTAAACAGGATTGTGGAGAGAGTGCTTTTCCAGGGAGCCAGGTAGGTTTGAAGCTCCAAACAATGGAACAGTCAGATACATTTCTCAGAAGAGAAATGTCAAAATATGGAATTCTTTCATGAGACAGACTGTATGTTGTACCTATTATGTACAGTCTGTCTCATGAAAGAATTCCATATTTTGACATTTATCTCTCTTCTGAGAAATGTGCTTGGCTGTTCCATTGTTTGGAGCTTTAAACCTACCTGGCTTCCTGGAAAAGCACTGTCTCCACAATCCTGTTTACAGACACACTTCTCAGAAGTGAACTGTCAAAATGTGGAATTCTCTCATGAGATTGACTGTACTGTTTAATCTGACGTAACACACACTGTCCACAAGCTAAACAATCTTAGTTTTTCTTGAGCTGTGGTAAAGCAACGAAGCATTTACATATTCAAGATCATATGATTTTTTTTCCCTTCAGATACGAGAGATATTTTCCTGAAATACTGACAAGCAATTCTGTAACAACCTCTATATCAATGAACAGAACAAACTTGTGATTATCATGTTCATTAATTAGTAATTTTAAGTATACCCAAAGAAAATAATGTGTGAACTATTATGTGTTAGTGTTTTTTTTTATAATTCATAAAAATTGGTTATTGATTTGAGCTAAGGGGCTTGAGTGGCACTAAAAGTTGAGGTATCGAGTTCTGATGGATATAAGATGGGTGAAAAAGGACCAGCAATTAATACAGAAGGAGAATATGAAAAATAAAAAAAGGAATACCACAAGAAAACCCATTAATCAGACAACTTTCCCATTTCCCCCACAAACAATTAGGCCTAAGTTGTATTGGAACAGCAAACGAATAACTTGGCCATTATAGTACATATACTCTGTCTCACATAAGAATTCCATTTTTTGACAGACCTGAATACAGTATTATGTGTATAAATGTCTACAGAAAAATACTTTATGTAACTACTGCACAGTTTATAAGCCAGCCAAATGTGTGTATGTGCGCATGCACACAAGACCGCAAAAATTACTTGTGGCAGACAAAAACACTGCCTATACCATAGCAACAGCCATAAAAAGGAATGTCAAAAAGTGTAATCCTTACATGAGGCAGACTATGTCACTTTCCTGACAACAAAAATCTGTCACTGAAGTGATGATTGTAGCCTACATCATAATAATAAAGCAGTCTTATATTTTTTGATATAACCTGAAAGCTACAATAATGAAACTTTTACACAGTAAGGGGTTGGTTCCTCCTCCTTCCCCTATCAAGCATGAGTGTGCGCATCAGCTGATTGGTTGTAGACGCTAAGACCACACTCAGAGTTCTGTCATTTCCTCACGTACTGGCTGGGAGGGGAAATGTTGGGTGTATAGCTGCACAGTAGATACCATTTCATGTCCGCTGCACCACTCTCTCAAAACCTTTCCTAGGCTGCAGGACCTGTACCTGTATCTGTTCGACAAAGTATGAACTGGTGGTGTGTTGTTCAGTTTGCGTAAAGACATGTTTTGTCACAATTAAAGTCATTTACATGTTTGTTGTAACATGCAACAACATGCTGCCACAACTGTGAAAAACTTGAAACTTCTGTCGTAAGCGACGAAGTGTCTTTTTGAGTTAGCCCTTGTGGGCAACACAAACATATGTATGAAGTGATTACAGACAGTTCTGGATACAGTGAGTGTTCTTGAAGCCTTAATTAATTTTTATTTTAAGATGTCCGCTTGCTCAGGCCGCCTAACAGTGCGAAGAGCTTTAGCCGTTACCATATTATTCTAAAACTGCACATTGCACATAAGTGATATATAGTATTCAAAGAACTTCGCACATGCGTACAATTCCAAGTTCACTACTACTCAGTACTGCAAATTTTCACACAGAACAGGCAAAAATTATGTTCATATTATGAAAAGTGTATGTGTGTACAGTACACCTATATCTTTAATAATAGAACATAAAACTATAGGGTCACCACTGAATGTTTCATATAGGCACATTGTTCGCGAGAAGACTGCACGTCAGTTCAGTGACTTGCGCCTAGAGGCTAGGTTGAGGTGCAATACACATGCTGTCTCGCCCTTACTGCGTCTGTACTTCTAGGTCTCGAATGCTCAAAATACATTCATTCAGACAGCCACATTAAGCCAGCTTGAATCTTCCTAAAACACGTAAATACAGTAAGTCCTCGGTTCACGTTGGGGTTACTTTTCTGAAAACAGCGACTACAGTTAGCCTGAAGAACGCGTGCACAGACGTGCCAGCGTGGAATATTACCACAACACCCCTCCCATTTTGCAATTGTCAGCCACCTTTGCTGCCAGTAAGTCTGTCACACTATCCATTGCAGCTTTGAAACCGCCGACACTTATTTTCCAGAAAAGTCAGTTTCATCTGCATTGAAAACTTGCTTGTGCGCATAGCCACCTTCTTCAGTAATCTTCTAAAGTTTCAAATAAATTCCTTTGCTGCACTGGTGTCGAAACATGCTCCCTCGCCTGTCATTGTAATGTTGTGGAAACCATCCGTGGTTGGCAGTAAACACTTCATCTTTTACTGTCAAAGTGCCTTCAACATTTTTTATTACCTCACTGTACAAAGATAAGGCTTTGTTTTGAATCAGTGCTAAATTTACAGGAAAGTTGTGATGGTTCTCTGTTTAGAAGATATTAATATTCGCACGAACCATAGAAACAAAATATTTGCGCCACACCAAGTAAACAAACGACGATTAACAAATGTATCAGCATGCCGCATGGTAAGAACAAAAGCCGAAGTGAACTGTGGATCCTATGTTGCCAAGTCCGTGCCTTTAATTTCTACTATGAACTATTGGGGGAAAACATAATTGTTTAAATAAAATTCACTTTATTAACTAAAAATTCATTAAAATTTACGGCATTTTGCAAACAGTACACGAAAAACACCACGAGAAAGTAATTTTTTACCACTGTGGAAACATGAAAATATCATAACACATTATCAGGGCAATCATTGATCTGGCAACACTGGCATGAACCACAGAAAATTCTAGTACATTAAGGAGAGAAGCTGGTACATTATGGAGAGAAGAAGAAAAAACATTTGAAACGAAAAACTGGTATCTCATGCCAAATCCACTGTTCCACACAACTACAATCTTGGTACGCTGTGTTAATACTACCTGCGGAAATATTTGTTTGCTAAATTTAGAAATTCCAGTTTTTTTATACAAAATTCCCTGACTTTTCCAGACGTCTTAAATTCCCCGACTTGTCCCAGTTCTCCCGGTCGCTCGCCAATCGACCACCCTGCTAAAATGACAATACACCTTTACAAAAAGTCACTAGGTTATAATGGGACGAGTGAATGTCCACATCAAGTGAAGTGCTGCCATTGAAATAGTGACCAAGATAAATTTTTGCACGCGTTCGACCTCAAGCCGGTTAATATGCGGTTATTGGAAACCTGGTGACGTGATTGAGAGAACTAGGATAACTACAGCAGGTTACTTATTGTATGTATCTAGTTAAGTTTCATGTATTATTTGTAAGCAGTTTTTGCATGTGGTGTACTTGATTTCAAAGCACCAGATACAGGTTTATAAAATTATTGCTGTATGTTGCAACCTATAAAATTAGTTCGTACAACTGAAGAAACCCATAAAATATTAAACGAGATAAATGTCCCAGCGAGAAGTGTGTTGACGACATCACAAATGTGTCTGATTCCTACCTTCAGCATTATTAAATAAAATGTCAAATCAGATTGTTCACTGTTTACAGTGTACACACCACCTTTAAATACACCACACCTTTAACGTGCAAATTTTCATGTACGTAAATTTTTTTTAGGTTATGTTTTCAGTGTTTCGTGAAGAATTGATGATGGTGTTTTCCTCACGCAAAGGAAAAAATGTTAAATACTTGTTCGAACAATACAATGTACTGGCAAACATCCGTAACATTTGTTTTCACTTGGCTATCAGAGCATGCGAGAATGAAAAACATGCCTCAACGTTCATTTGTCATATGACGGAGATGCATGCTGGGAAAAAAATATTGATCTTTGTGCTGGTAAACAGACTGCCACTCCAGTTGACATTTTCCTTTTAACAATTTTACGTTATAGTGATCGTGAAAATCTTATTTACTGAAAAAACCAGTTAGAGAACATGAATTAACATTTAAAAATTCCTGACGCACAGAAAAAAGTACTGGTTATTTCCAGGTATTCCCCTTCTTTTAATTCCTGGTTATTTCCAAATTTCCTGGTCGAGTGGCCACCCTGTGGCAGAATGGCTATAAATAAAGCACGCTAGTTCCAGAAACTACAGTAATACTGTTTCCTTTATTATCTACGACACTTGTACATCAGTAGAGTACAATCTACATTCCAACACATTCCGATACCCAAATATTGCAATTTCAGTACCAGATTTCTTGTTATGAACTGATCACACGGGAAAAAAAATTTAGAAAAAGCTTGGAAACTGTATAATAATTTACATAACTCATACAATAGCGCACATCATCGTACATTGTACGGGAGAGTCGTACAAGTTGGCAGCTTGGCAAATATATTTTTAAGTTTCTTCTGACATTCCTCAGATACCTAACCTACAATTCGACTTACCAAAAAGTTGAGTTACAAAACTGCCTCCAGAACGTAACCCTTTTGTAACTCAGTGGATTACTACTGTACATGAATCATCCCAAATATATCTGCCATAAAGTAAAGTTGTTATTGCACTAATTTAAGAAGTAATGTGTTCAAATCCCAAGCTTTCACTTTCATCCCCTGCTATTGCTAAGCAAATACAGGTATAGCACACTTGCCAACTGTTGTAAAGAAATATTACACTACAGCTAATAGTTTGACAACACAAAAATTATGAAATACGTAACAGTAATAATAATAAAGTTATACTATCATTAATATTTCATAATGTGTGTGGTCAGCTTTACACAGACTTTAAACTACGAAAGAAAATCGACATCCTACAAAAATACTTAGGCCTAATTTACCTGGCTCATTCATATAATTTAAAACAGAAAATAATAACTTGGCACTGAGCTGATGTCCAACTGCAAGTTGTTATAAAAACTATTATTCTTTTTTAAGTAGCCAAAAAATATGGGCAATTTCAAATGGTTCAAAATATATTCAAAGGTATTATCTGACTTCTGTTTCCGTCCTGCCGTAGGCGTACTTCTTTACCAAGACTGTAAGTCAATGTATTGCATAAAACACTAAAGTATTGTGAAACATGCACTGCATAATCTGCGACACTCAACAACAGGTTACATTCCACTCTGGTAAACAAATACTCATTTTTATGAACGAATTACCAACACTAAACAAATTACGAAAAAAGGGTGTAACTCAAAATTGTTTTTACCTTTACGAAATGTTATATTCGTTACGTGTATCAGAGTTCTGAGATGGTACATAACATAATTTTTGCGGTACACTCAATGTTTATGTACAACTAAAAACTGTGCAAAATGCAAACAATAGACATCTCTGAAAGCTTGAAAGTATCATCTGTTGTTTCTGATCATGATGCACAGAGTCATTTTTCGAGTCACGTTACACAAAATATTTACCATAGTAGACAGATTAAAAAAATAATTCGCGCACACAAAGTTGACATACATAAATTTCTTCAAAAACTATATGTACACCACAAGGAAGACATTCTTCGCATCGAGTACACAATTTTCAACGTCTGTGATGGAAGTTAACTGATTTGCTGTTCAGGGCTGCCACTGCTGCTTCAACAGGCCACACAATTACATCCTGTTGTTTTAAATGGTATGTTATTGTGACACATCTTACAAATATTGGTAGAATCGGATGTCAAAATATGAAATGCTTACATGGGATGAACTTTACAAACATACATACCTGCCAACTTTTCAAAATGACCATCAGTAAAATTTTTCCATAATGTCACATTTTTGTGCAAACTGCACGCGGCAATTTTTCTGCAAAATCATATCAGTCCCTATGTCTTACAAACTATACACATAATAATACATACAATATTTTTAACATTTATTTGTTTTTAAGTATGACTAGTTATCGAGAACTAAATCTGACAAAATAATTGTTTGCCAAGTTATACTTTGACCAATTTCCTGTTCACTCAATACTTTGAAAATCTATCGTTCTTTTATAATTCAAAATGTACAGTACACTGGTTACAAATATAAATAGTTTCACAAAGTTTGATATAAATGTCAAAGTTTTGTTTATTTCATGTGGCATGAAATAGTCCAATACCAAACTGGATTGTGTTTTGAGTTATGAAATACTGTAAGGCAATATTCAGCTCTAGTTACAGCGCCTTCAAAGTCTACTTACAAAAATTCATGTTTAATTCTGTGATTTCCACGTAGGCCTATATCTTCAAATAGTACTTACAGTTAGGCGGAGATACTTCATACCTTCTTCCATAAATGACCAATAAATGTCGCACAAAAATTACGCTAGTACAGTAAACCCTCGTTTTATCGGACCTCCATTCAGCAGACTTCGTATTTAACGGACAAAATCTGGCCATACAAAATTATTCCACCGTCGGGTCTTACTTGTCACATGCAGCACAAGACCTACCTGGTTATTGTGCTTTGGTGAGCGACATCAGGCGAGCGCACAGATAGCAGCGTATGACGGTAAGCAGAGCTAGTCAAATCTCTCATCAGTGTTTTGACATGTCCGGACAAGAACGACTGTCGTGTCTACGTGAGTTTTAACGCAGTTGATGTACGCGATAAAGATTATGCATTTTTTAAAATGAAATAGTGTCTGCAACAGGACAGAAAATAAATAGAGTAACTTTGACATCAAGCAAAAAATTTGAACTAATATAAAAGTTAGAGGGCCGGTGTTTCGGTAGCAAAGTTGTGTGATGATTTATGGAGTGTCAAGAAACAAACCGAGTCGGACATTTGTAAAGCAAAAAACTAGTTAAATAGTTGTGTGTTGAAATATGATGTTGAACAAAAAAAAATGGCACTGTTGGACCCGGGAAACACGTGAAACTTGCTACCGCATCTTCACACGACGAGGCAATGTATGTTCAACAACGCTCGTGTGGTCTCGTGTGGTGTAAATGTGTGAGGGGTAGAGAGATTAAATCTGCTGCGGATAAACAAGCGCAACACATGCCTTTCTCACGCTCAGCATTTCCGTCCCTTGCCCTTCAGAAACTCTCAAGGACGGCGACTAGATTATTATCTCAGACACGGTATACGATACTGCGTCGCGATGCAAACAGCGGTAGTTTAGATGGACATTTTTTGTCATATATTTCGTAAATAAACACTTCACTGTCAAATACAAAGCAGTAGCTCAAGTACACATGTCACATGTTACCACGAAACATAACACGAAACCAAGCTGATAGCAAGCCGCCTCCTGTCCCTCCCTTTCTATTCTTCCCCCGCCCACCTCCCATGGTTATCTCAATGAGCAGACAAAAGCACGTGCTTATCTTTCTACTCCCGCCAGTCAGCAGAAACCTTCCCCCTAGCCGCGTTACTATGCTTATCACACTGCTATAAATATATTGGCTTGTCTATTTTCGTGTGCCGATTTTGGTACTTCGCGATTTACCGGACATCTGATTTACCGGACCACGCCTCCCCCCAAATAGTCCGGTAAAACGAGGGTTTACTGTAGTAATTATGAACATTTAGTTTAAATCACGATAAGAGAAGATAATTTTTCTTTTAAGTTCGCAACAGTATAAACACGCACGCAATTTAACTATCCAACTTCAAAATTTCGTCGCATCACACGGTAGTTATACGCCAGATACATTAGAACAGCGGAAAAATATTTTTAGTTTCAAAGTTAAAAATTTTGCTTCCAAGAATACAAAAAAGTGCCGATTTGGGTAAGAAACAACACACTTGTCGCTTAAAAACTCCTAATAACACGCACATCGCCATCTTGTTACAGCCCATACAAGAAAACCCCAGATTTGCTGTTTGCTATAAAATACGCCAATAAGAAACCTGGAATAAAATATATACCGAATTTAGTTATTGGTTCCTGTAGTGTTCATTGTGACCTACTGCTGATCTTATGAATGTTTATGCACTATAGCAGAGAGAAACAAGACTGTAAAACACGTTTCACGTTGGTACGCTTGCGCAAAACATATTTATCAGTTATTTATTTGTAAATAATGGCAGAAATGTACACATAACATTGTCAAACATCCCGAAATCCGTAAAATTTTCTTGTCCTTCGTAAAACGCATGTACTTTCCGTACATTTTATGAACAATCCTTAAAGGTTGGCAGGTATGAACATAGTTTTCAACATTAAAATTTCTTACTCTAGCTTTGTCTTTTTCTTGCGTATTTTTTTTGGTTAAACGAACATGACGGACATTTGCTGTGATTGGTTGCTGTCCTGTGCGTATGAACAAAAAATTAAATATTAACATTTCGTATGTCAACAACTTTATGTACACCACCACTTTTTGGTGTTGTGAATAGGTACAGTTCATACCATAAAAGAATTCCATATTTTGGCAGCTGATGCTGCCAATATCTGTAACACATACCAGAATAACATACCCTTTAAAACAACTGGACGTAATCATATGGCCTGATGTAGTAGTGGCAGCCCTGAACAACAAAGCAGTTAGCTTCCATCGCTGACGTTGAAAATAGTGTGTAATGTACGTGAAAAAAAGTATGCAATTTGGAGTAACTGTAATACAATAACACTGCACCATGTCCAGCATTAGTTAGTAAAATATTTTGTTCTATTGAAATTGTG
Source organism: Medauroidea extradentata (assembly GCA_003012365.1). NCBI lineage: Eukaryota > Metazoa > Arthropoda > Insecta > Phasmatodea > Phasmatidae > Medauroidea > Medauroidea extradentata. The sequence continues at coordinate 8,010 of PNEQ01062179.1, read as the reverse complement.
TCAATTCTATTACTATTTTACAAACAACTACACCATAATCAGTCAACTTGTACTGGTACTGGCGTGCAAGTGTGAAACGTGAATGCGTTCATGTGCGTTTGTGATTCATATAATCTGTTATTTTAATATACTGTGCATATATTTAATATATTGCAATGCAGGAATTACAATATCCGACCTGTAATCGCCAATGTAATAAGATACGTTCTAGAAGACAGGAATTGGAAAAACATTCAGCCTTGACAACGATCGCCTGGCAGCTTGGTATTTCTAGCAAAAAAAAAAAAAAAAAACAATTGCACAGAAAGAAGCAAGTAATCTAGAGAAATTAATTACTGTAAATAAAAAAAAAATGTTGCGTAAGTTTATTTTGAAAGAATTAGTGATTTAAGACTTAATGTTCTTTTTGATGACCTATATAAAAATATGCTTTTCTTTATAATGCAGTGAATAATTAGAAGATAAGTTAATGTCGGAAATAACAATAAACATTTTTCAATTATTATTGTAGACACAATGGCCCTCAAAAGTGCTTACTTTAATTTGGACAATGTTTTTAAGTGTTTAGTAACTTTACATATACATAATATTTTCAGTTTTTAAACATGTAGCATTAACACTTTCAATAACAAAATCATATTTTTCCTGTCTTTATATAAAGTTAATAATCAAAGCTTAAATATGTTAAAAGTTATACCTGTTAGAAGAATTAAATTAGGTACATCAATTTTATATGCAGGCCATTGGAAATACTTCATTAGATGGCTTAAATGTTAATAAAACTAACAAAGTATGTTTCAATATACTTGTTACTTTGCGCTAAAACATTCTTTTTCTAAGATAACGTTTTGTACTAATAAAAGCAACCTCATCAAAACTTGTTTTCTCAGTAGTGTACAAACGCCACATGATTAGAAGCTGTGAATCATCCACAGCTGCCAGCACTCAAAGCTATTTACAGTAACAAGACTCCCTTTTCAGTTGCAGGATTTACAATTATCAGACAAGAATATAGTTTTACTTTTTAGGAAGAATAGCTTTTAGCAGCAGTGTCTCTACAACACGTATTATTTACCTAAATTATTTCACAAAGAGTTTTTTTCTTCAGTTATGCATAGGGAATAAAACTGCGTTCCACACATGGACTTGCTGCAAATATGTATGCCTTATTAATTTCAGGAGTAAATGACATAGCAACCGAACTGGTCTTTCATTTGAAAAAAAAAAAAAAAAAAAAAAAACCAATGTGCCAACGGAAACAATGTTTCCATAATATAGGAAGAACCAAGAGAAAAAATGAGTGACGGAAGTTGCGACCTTACCCCTCCTAGTAGTTGTAACTGTAACGTGCACGTATTGGTGTAGGAAGGTATTAAGTAAGATATATACTTATTTACGGTAATCTGCGAAATTGGAATTGTCTGGTCATGTGACCATTTATTCGATTCAGTATAGCGTCATGATACTGAATCTGCAATGCAAAATATGCTAGAATTTTTATTGAGTTTGAGATTAAATAAGAGAAAGATGTGAGAATCTGGACCTTTCCCTCGGGCCAGAATAGCAGATGGTGTCGCGGGAGCGTTGGCGCCGTCGGCCCCATCACTCTTCCCACACCCCTCCGCTGGACCACTCTGGCCAGTAGGGGGAGGGGGATGCAGCAGCCTATAGCAACGAGGCTTACACACAATGAAAAATAATATGAATTAGACTTTGGCTAGAGTTAATCTGTTAATTTAATTAAGTAATATAAGTTAAGTCAACAAATGAAAACTGTCCAGGTTTTGAATCAAAATATCCAAATTGAATTAAATAAATGTGACGATGGTGTACTACAGGACTGGCTTCGGTAGGCGGGGCTGTTTCTGAATGCTCTCTACCCATTGGTCGGATTACCAATACGGGGATCGGCAGTGGGTTTTCGGACAGTGTGGGGTGAGAAGGGAGATCCAAACAGATCGCAAGCGAAGGTCATGAGGGTGCTCGCGAGGTCGCGCGTCGGAGGAGTCTTCGGGGGTTCGGACATCAAATGTCAGGGCGGCAGACCGCTTACAAGACGACCCGATCAGCCTATTAACAACGACGAGAGAGCAGCTGACCACAGGTGCAGGTCACGAGGGTGCTCGCGTGATCAAACGTCGGGGGAGCCTTGGGGGGTTCGGGCGTCGAAGGTCAGGGCGGATAACCGCTGACAAGACGACCCGATCAACTGAGTAACAACGATGGGGCATGTGAAGTTGTTCGGCGGCGCGACGTTAAATGCGGTGGATAAGCGGGATTTCAAGTAGGGTCACTAGGTCGGGGCAGTAGACCGCCAACACGACCTCTTAATCCGCGTCGATGGCAGATGGAGTGCTACTAACTCAATTTCAACTTAGTGTCTCGGCCGTGCTAGATTGACAGGTCTGTACAATTATTAGCCACACCTGCGGGAGTCAGCAACTCAGTGCACCATCTGCTTATAGAAAGTGATAAAACCTTGTTTTTATTCACCTAAAATCACAAAAATAATCAAAAGGGTAGAAAACAGTAGCCATATAAAACATTACCAATAAACGATAAAGGAAAGCAACAAATCAAAAAGTTAGCACGTCGTGTAGTCTTACCTTCTCGTGAGACTTTGCCAGGGCTGTGTTCCAGAACATTATTCTAGGGGTAGAGTAAAGAAATGGAGAGTAAGGCAGAGTAAAACAAGAGTAAAATTTGTTTTCGAACGGACGTAGAGTAAACAGATTCAGTTGTTTGTAAACATTGCTACTAAATGTGTAGGTTCGCAGCTGTAATTATAAAAATAAATAGTATCAGTTTTTAGATGTTCTGAAGTGTGGTGAAAATAAATGTTCGTTAGTATCATGGTTTTATCGTACAGTGTGATGGACATGCGCTCATTTTTGTGGATTGAAAATGTTCATGAATATAAAAGCGCTTTGTTCACTGACAGCATTTTCATATTTGAGTGAAATATACAGTTGTTTTACTATACTATTTATCCATTTGTTAACTTAAATCACAATGAAAAACATAGGGCTTAAAATGAGTGATGTGTAAGACACAGCTCCCCAAGGGCATTGGGCAGCGGGGTCCGCTGACCAGTCCCAGGTTAAGACCATGCTAGAATCGCTGTAAGAAATAACAGTAAAAATTGAACACACACTTTTGAGTAATGTACGCTACAACACACTGTACCCCTGCCTAGCCGCTGTAAGACCTTAAGATAGATATAAACCTGTCAATTTCTTACGGTGTGGTTACAGTTATTTCTATACTGTTATTTGGAGGAAGTAAACTAGACTGGATTATTTATTTCACACAGGTATTAGCTAAACATTTTCACTACCTGTTTACATTAACACCTAAGTTATTTATCTCAGTCATTTTGAAGTTAATGTTACATTTTAACACAATTCACTACAAACACTCGTTAAAAGCAACAATTGAAAATTATTAGGACCATAAAACATACTACACAGAAAATATGTTTATTTGTAGGTACAGTTAAATACTGGAAACACACATAAATTTACAGGTATTCAATATACATCCAACAACATAATATAGTTACTTATGCCTAATTACAATAACTTTTCAAATAGTAACATGTGAATTTCTCCCTTTTTTTCACTTTCCACATAAAAAATGGATTTTACTCTCAGTTACTCAATGAAATCATGTAAGTAAAAATTTTACTCTGCAAAGATGCTCAGAGTAATTACTTTTTAGTTTAAGGACCCTGTCAGAGTAAGTAAAATTTTTGCCCCAAAGGTTCTGGGATGTACAGAGTAAATTTTACTCGCAGAGTAACATTTTGGAATGCCACCCAGGGTGGCAACTGACATTTGCAGAGGTACACACTTATGTTCAATGTAACCCAGTTCCCAGTAGTAAGAAAGTGCACAGTTTGATCAGACGTATACAGACTTGAATAACTGACTGTAGAGGATTATTGTATTAGATTGCATTTCATTATTTATTTTTCTCATTCAATATGGTATTGCGTACAATGGTTTCTAATCATGGCAAGAGACAAACTTCGAAACCAAGGTAAAGAAACAAAGCAGCAAGGGCACAAAACAACCGAAACAAAAAGAGGAAATGAAAAATGATGAAGATTGTAGTTCACTGTATATTTGATTTGAAGCAAAGTTTTAATTCATTTTTTCTTTTAAGAATTCTTTAAAAAGAAATAAATTACTATACAAACTTACAGTCGCTACACTTCTGCTGCATGCTGGTTTCCGGGACAAAATTTTCAATTATAGTCTGGCATATTTTAATAAATAAACATTGTTTGCAGGATGATAATTAATTAATGCAGCTCATGACTCCCGTAACAACAAACACTACTTATTAGTTAGATAAAATAATCTTCTGACGGCACAAGTTTACTTTATATTTTTATTTCTTAAAAAAACTAATATTTCTTAAAGATTTTGTATGTCTTTCACATTTTGGAGCCTGATAAACCATTGGCTGACACTGTAGTTGTGTGGTAGTGTTGGTGAATGGTGGGGGGGCCTGTCAGACAGACTTGTACGCCTTACCAGATAACAAGCGAGGGCCAAGTCTGTGATTGGCTTAACGAGTAATGCACAATAGTGGTCACAGGGTCAGGTGAAAAGACTATTATCAGGCAGAGAAATTTTTGCACCATTCCAGGGGATTGTCGTGCGAATGGGCAACACCATGTCTGCATTTGTAAACAAATTTTAAGTTTTAATGACATTTTTTCTATAAACGTTTCTCCTGTCTGCGCGTGTAGGCCATTGGTACGGAATGTTTCGGCATTCCTCTTCATAATTGTAGGCCGAGTGCCGGTTTTGATTATTTATTTCTAGAGGAGACTTCCTCGATAATACAGTGGCATAGCTGCCAACCTCAAGGATTCAGAAATAGTACAATTTTCAAAATTAGTAAAATTTTGCGTAAACGAGTCGCGGCATTTCACGTGTTGTGTATATGTAAATGTCATCGAACTAAAACACTTTGGCCATTTTTTTAAATAAAATATTACACTGTTAACATGTCAATATATTGTATGCAAAATAACTTTAGAACATGCTGAGTAATTAATAAATTACCTAAAATTTTGACTACTATTCATATGTCGTGTTAATGGCTAAAATTGCATAGTCTCCCTAGAGAAATTATAAAGAAAACAAACTTAGCAGGGAAATTACTGAACAAATTTTAAATCAGGTTTGCTTCGTTGCACCATCATAAATACTGCTCATATTATTAATATTCATACAAATCTAAACAAACCTAGTAGAGGTAGTTTTGGTTTCTGCAAGTTTACATACTTTACCAATTTTAATTCATCAATAGATAGGCCCCTGCGTTACGATTTCTGGTAACACAGCTATTAAATTCTCTTTCACAATTCCATAAATGCACGAAAAATTCTTATGAGTGCAAATTAGGCAATTTAATCACACTTGGCACATCTAACCACAACTCTCCGACACTGCAAATACTGTGGATTTGAGAAATAAAACGTACATCGTTGAATATGCAGATATGAGAGTATTTAATCTCTTATACAATACCACATACTCTATAAATACTTGAACAGTTTTTAGTCATCCGCATGGTTTGGCAATTTTATAAAAACGTCATTGTAAAAACTGCAAAGTTGTAATTTCCCAGATATGAAAGTTGCAGTATTCCTACGTTTTACGACTATTAAATATGCGACATCGATACAAGTACCGGCACTAAAATACTCCATCACAATAACAAAATGATAAATTTAACCTGGTCAAAAACCATGGTTACAAACACTACGCAACTACGACGTGCGCTTCAACATTTGCTGGAAAAATAAGAATTAAACGATAGTTTCTTTCAGTTCACAAGAATTTATGCGTGTTCTTGAGCAATTACTACACGGAAACGGTAAATTGGAAAGCCACTTCAAATTGAAACATTCTCGTGACTTTTGTTTGCACGAGTCACAACGGCCATTTAGCAAGGAAGACAATTGCAATCGATCGGGTGTGTTCGGTTCGGCAAAGTTCGGGTTACGTTCGTATGATGCGTGAATAATACGGTACTCTGTAGTGAACAATATAGTGTAATGGCTATAAATAAAGCACGCTAGTACCCGAAACTACAATATTACAGTTTTCTTTATTAAATACGACACTGTAAGTCAGGTATACATACCACATGTACCAAACCAAAATTATGGGATTTCAATGCCAGATTATAGGATTTATGAACTAACCAATTCGAAAAAAAACTGGAAAGCTTGAAAATCGTACAATAATTCACATCAATCGTACAACCGTACAATAGGGCGCAAAATCGTACATTGTACGGGAAAATCATAAGAGTTGGCAGCTATGCACTGGTAAATGGAGGAACAATTTTTTTTGTTGATTTGTGATGGTGAAATAACGGGAATAAAAACTGAAGCAGACAACAAATCTTTCATTTCAAGGTTAAAGGAAAATGATCCCGTACGAATACCAACAGTGCAAGTTGTGGCAAATAATTTTATCAGTCAATAGAAATGTTGCTCAGTTAATCATCTCAGCTCTCAACGGCATGACTGAAAATGTTACTGGAGGATTCCAGTCTAGCAGTCTGCATTCTGAGGTTAAAAAACAATGAGGCGTTGCGACGTGGCACCATGACGAATTTTTATTGTTTATTTATTTCATCAAAAAACTCCATATTAAGATAGATATATACACACACAGACTATAGGGTCGTGTAGATACAATATGTATGACATATTGCAATAATTGATCTTTTATTTATAGGAGGGATATTAATGGTTATAATACTGTACTTGTCCATGTACAGTTTACAAAATAAAATAATGTACAGTTTACAAAATACAATAATTATTCTATTACCAGAAAGACAAAGTAATCTGCTGCAATTGTAATGTGATGTTATATTACAACATAACTTTAAAAGAATAATTTCGGGCATTTTTTGAGAGATGTATTATATATTTATCATAATTACGTAGTGGTTTCATGCTGCTTACATGGCAATTATTCGAGCACATTGCTACAGCATAATTCACAATTGTATTCATCAAAAAACAATACAGTATACTAGTTTTATTAAAAATACTAAACAATATCAACAGACGTACATACTTCATACTAAGCCGAATGTTACTTTGAATGTTGTCTGTAATGACATCATGAAGACAGCAGTTTAAAAAGAACTGGTCGCAAATAAGGTTATCAGAAGTCCGGCGAAAGGACATAGTCTCCTTTGCGTATTTTTTTTGTCAGCCTGGATTTTTCTTGATACTCAAAAATGTCCAGCTTTGTAACAGAACGAGACATTGCATACAAAAAATACTTTGTTAGTATACAACTCCATACTAAATTATAAATTAATCTTCATGAAGCTGCTGCCATACACAAGGCAGATCGTCACGTCACGATACATGCATTCTTTAATATTCGAAGAGTTAATTACATGAAAATATGTGTTCATTAGCATTTAAATTAGTTATTAATATGATACAATAATTAATTTACAGATTATAAATATTTTCATTGCCATCTTTTTTTTTAGTGAAATGTCCTCTTTTGCAAGATGAATGTCCTCCTCTTATTCTCAGTGTCTGGCAACCCTATCCAGAAACTCTACTAATCCCTTGCAAGGCTGCTTCCAGTTGAAGAGAGCTACGGGAAGGAGTAAGGGAAGGAGCGGCTACACACCCTTCTCACAAACATTTTGCTGTTATTCAATTCCTATATTTGGACAATGGCGGTAAAGGCCGCTAGGCTACTAATTACAAATAAAACAGAAAGAGTTGTGCACAAGTACTCACAGGATGCTACTTGCAGATAGAAACACACACACATAGGACGAACACATTTCTCCGCAGACGCGCGGTCACAACGTTTCGCAGACTACATCTGCTTCATCAGGTGAGTGGAGGCACACTGAAGTCTATTGTCCAGCGGTGGTTGGTAATCAGTACACCTAGCGGCCAGAGGGCGAACTAAGGTGCGGCGGGAAGTTTGAAATAAGGGT
>PNEQ01062170.1:0-13844 GCA_003012365.1 Medauroidea extradentata | reverse complement strand
ACTCTATAGAGTCCATGCAACATCTATCGACGACTTTCTAAGCTTTACAGCGTCACCACGCTCACCGCACCGAGTCTTTTGAGCGCCACTGTGTAAGCCTCCACTCAACCGACATGACGTACCTTGGTGTTGCTCCTGGTTTTAAGGAGATACTAGAGTTAGGGACTTAGTGCCCAAGATGTTCTACATATTTCTTTCACATCATGTAGAATAGTTAACTTTGTTTGTGAGTGATTTTGAGGCATTGGTGATTTTATGTAACATTTTGTGTACTTCAAGATGCAAGCCATCGAGTCTACCCTCCGTAGGCGAGTCTTCCCACCGCGTTCGCCCTTGTTAGGCCCTGTTTTGTTTCGTTAAAAAAAAATAACATTAATTCTCCACTTCCCTTTTATTTGTTACAGTGGAGGGTTAAAGTATTCTACTGCCTAAGTTTGATGAAAGTATAAGAATTCCACTTTCAACTAAAGAATAATACTTCAACTTTCAAGGTTTCAACAATACTTTCAACGACTTCTGTAATACTGCAACTTCCAGCAAAGCCATATGCATTCAGCACGTCCTTACTTTGGACGTATACTCGCCGCAACGCCATACGTTTCAGCTAAGTGCTACATAGCCGTATAAACTTGAAATGTGTTACGTACAGTCATCCAGGGCTTTTATGCTTTTGACTTTATGTAATTAAATTTTATAATTAATTTCTTTATTTAATAATGTTTTCAATTAAATTAATGTTAGTATGTACGTGGGTACCCATAGGAAACATTAATATAATGTTTTCTTTTATATTTAAACTGCCCAGTATTTTATATAATAAATCGTTACTTTCACTCTGCCTCATTTTAATGTTTTATTTAACAGCTCATCCTCTGGGAATTTGTGTGTTTGTGTGTGTATATGTACGCATTTAAAGAGTACACGTAATATCAATGGCAACAGACTATACTAAACCTAAATACAAAGAGGGAGACACGGGACAAGTTATTATGGATTTTCCATAATTATCACAAATTTAATCACTGAATTACGGAACGTCACTGATATATTATGGAAATGAGGCTTTATGATGAAGGCCAACGGAAAACTTGCGTGTCTGTTGTGTGTGCCGCACGAATGCAGCTCGTAAACATCACATGGTTGCGCAAAGAACTGAAGTAGTCAATGTGTGTATGTCCTGATGGAAACAGTGGTTTTACATAGTTGTAGGATGGTATTATGTCTGTTATATGATAAAACTAGTACATATTCTCTGACTTCTCATTTGTTAGCTACACAACGCATGATAATTTTGGTGTGCTAGGTTGGCTAACTTGAATTATTTTTGTTACTCATAAGCCATTTTTTTTATCGAAGTGTATTGTTTGCAGACTTGAAAATCTTGGTGAATATGGATACATAAATATTTTTTATTAGCCTATTTGGTAGTGCTGATCGTAATCTTCAGTGTCAGTTTTAGAAATGAAGCGTGTAACTCAACACAAGAGTAAGACTGCTATTTTACAAAACTTAAGTCCAGCTATTTGAAAGAATGGCCACGTTTGTCCTCTTCAAATGTTACTGATTGCCATGCGTTTTATAATGTATGCATGTGTGATTTTTCCATTGCGCATGGTGGAAGGATTAACTGTAATTCTATCAAACATAGCTTTGACGAACAGGTAACAAGTATCATCATATTTTGCTACGTCTGAAGAAATTAATGTAACAAACACTGACTTATTGTTTATAGGTTTTCCAGTTCAGGATAATTTATCTACAGCAGTAGCAGATCGTTCGTATAATTTGTTTAGAGTCATGCGCCTGGACTCTAAAATTGCACAGAAATATAGCTGTGCGAGAACAAAAACTCTGTCTTACTTCAGTATATGGCTGGTGAAACTAAAAGTGAAACTGTTTAGTCGTTGGTAAGAAGCCCATTTGCCTTGGTTACTGATGGGAGTTCATATTCTAATGCTGTGAAAACCCATCCGTTAATTTTCTCATTTTAAAATCAAACGCAAGGCCAAATTTGCACTTTACTATTCTCTCTACTCAAGAGTAGGCCTACAGACAAAACAGGACATAACATTTTCTCGGTGCTGAATCATAAATTTGATAGTTTTGGCATATCTTTGAAAAACTGTGTAGTGTTTGCAGCCAGTATTATGATTGGCAAAAAACCAAGGTTTAGCAGTATTTGTCCAAGAAAAACATCCAGCTATTGTCGCACAAGGCTGCTCATTTCACTTAATTCATATTCATATTTAAGCCTATTGTAACAAGGAGGTTCTGAAGTTGTTACAACATTAGGAGAGGCACAGCCAACTGTGCTCAAGTGAACCAGCGAGCTGAGTATAGAAAGTAGCTGCACAATACCTGGGTCATGTCTATGCCCTGGTCTTCTTGAAGAGACAGCTGGTGGTGATAGTAGGACGAGCCCTTTCCTGAATGCATCAGCTGAGTATATTGAACTCCCTGCAACACACAACACAACATTATCTTGTCTGTACTACACTCAGGGATTACAACTAACAGTTATTTTAAAAGAGAGGAAAATGCAGACAATTTTCTGTATGCACCATTTACTTTCATTTATGGACAATCAACAAAGATATTTCTTCTTGTAGCACTGTTACAGATATTTCTGCATAACTTTTACTGCAAGACTTAAATTACATACATACCTGTAACCCTATAACTCAGTCCAATGTCACGCGAAAAAGTTAAGTTACAGTTTACTGACGTACTTTCGTAATTTTGTCAGAAACTTAAATCTACAAAACTAAAACAATTAACATGGAGACTAAGCCTTGAACTCAAACTTAAAAAGTGTAATGTAATTTCTGTAATGATCTATATTTTGTAAAACAAGTATTGGAGGACATGTTCTGTAATCGTCGTACCATCAGCTGACTGCTGTCATAGGCATAGCCCGATATACAGTAAAAGTACATATTGAAGGGATAATTTGTGTAAAAATCATTAAAGACTGTCCATTAGAATTAAGTATCAGATGTTCTTAGTATTAAGCGGTGGCAATCACGGCAACATAAAACAGGCTAGAATTGTAGTACAGAGTTGGTTCAAGTTTTGTTGTACTCAGTGTAAATAATATTATGTGATAGGGATGATAGTAGGATGATTAGGGAGAGTTAATGTATATTTTATATGTTGGACTGGGGAGATGATGAGATAAGAGCCAGGGTAGTCGCCCACACATCTGTTAAGTACTCTGGGCTGTGTAGCCGTCGACAGTGACGAAGTGCCGGTCGACCCCTCCTGCTGCCTGCCCGAGGCCACCTGGGGGTGAGGGCGAGGAAAGGCAAGCTAACGGCCAAGTCGCCCAACTGTTTGATTTAAATTTCAAGTATTTATACATGTTTTGCCATAAGTATAGGTAATTATAGGAAATAATGATGTCAAAATTATATAAATGTAAGCTGTGATTTATGGAAATAAAATCACCACGAAAGATGGTCGTAATCGCCGAATTCGGAGCAATACCGGAAGGCCGGGGATTTGAAACAAAGCTCCTGATTAGCTGGGGGGAGCCGCATCTGAAATCGCCGCTTGGCGTGCGTGCCGGCAGCGGTGCCGGGAGAGACCAGTCTAGGACTCAGCCGCGGACGGATGAGTGTGTCCGTGTCCCGCGGGTCCGCGACTCGGTAGGCCACCAGGGGTGCATTACCAAGAGCCTTTATTACGCGTTTAATTACATTTAATTGTTGGGCAGAGGCGATTAGACGTCCGGCGATTTAATCTCAATTCGCAGGCCAAGAAGCTGGGACAGTGGCCTGAGTGCGGTGCGGGAGGTCGTTGTCGATTCCTGCTGCAAATAAGGGCGTTTACAACAGTGTGGAGTGGGTTGCCGTATAAAGAAAAATCATTCGTTTCACTTGGTAGTTTGAACCTATATAGATTCTCGCAAAATAAGTGTTGAGTGATTGGTCACTTACTGACGTTGATTGACTTGTGATCTTGAGTAAATCAAACCCGCTGGGCTAGTCGAGGCAATTCCTGGCATGGGATGGATCTAATCAAAGCCTACATTGATTAATTAACTAATTAATATAAAGTAACTCCGTTCTAAATAGAAGGGAGAGGTTACACTGCGTGGACTATCACTAACTACCCCTGGCTTCCCCCACCCCTCCTCCTATCCTATATCTCTTCTCCCACCTTAACTACGGTTATGTGCATAAATGTTTGGACCTGGTCAGCTTTGACGGTTGGTGAGCTTGTATTGTTCCCCACTTGCTTTCTGCTGCTCAGCTGGCAACTATTCTACGTATGTGGTCTCAACAGTCAATATTATCTCACTGTGCATTGCTGAGTTGCCTCTTATTTATTGGTATAAAGCTACATTTTTATTTCCGTCATCCCCATATTTCTAAATTAATTTTGGTTCTCTTATATTTGTGTTTGGCATTTACTTCAGTCTGCTCTTTAAAACTGTTAAATTTGCACTGCTATTGAACGTATCTCTGAAGTTACATTTAGGCTTGCTTAGTCTCCATTGAGCCATTTGTTGGTTGAAGTATTGCCAGCCATAGGCTTTTGTCTCAATTTAATTTGACATTAAAGTTGCTTAAGGATGATTGTTGGGACTACTGATTAAAGAACTTGTGCAAAAGAAATATTGTTTGTTAAGCTGCCTTTCCATTGGTGTGTGCTTGGGCACACAAGGCTACGTCACGTGCTCGTGGCTACTCGTGGTATCTGTATTCTAACAATCACATTTTTTACACTACACGTCCGAACACACTACCTTTTTGTGCAGAACAGGACAGCGAGTGAGGCAAAGGTGCCATATCATATGTGCGAGCTATCTGTTCCTGGTTGGGTAGACTGAAACGAGGTATCATTATGTTTTATAGAAACACATGCTTTTATGAATATACTGCAATTGCCAGCAAACCAGCAATTTTTTAATTCAACGACTGCAAAACATTTATGTGATTGCAGCATGAAGTGTGTGTATCCACTACATGAATACATGGCTGAACATGCATTGTTTTCTACTGATACACTTACTTGTGGTCCAGGGAAAGTGAAGGCGGGATAAGAGAACTGGCCTCCAGGAGACTTGCCTGCCATCGCGTACACGTCACTGTGGTCACATCCATCTGCCAACACAACACAACAGCAAATATTCTTAGTTACAGTACTACTATGCTGATATATCATTCCCACTTATGTTTTCTAAGCAATGGCTCAAAAAATTAAGTTATAAACAGTTTCACATACTGTTATATGAAAACAACAAGATGAACAGCACCGTTCAACAAACCCATTCACAAAACACATGTCAGGCCTTTTATTACGCCACAAGATTATCACCATTGGGGATCAAAACATAAACATGCGAAGCAATTAAGCTTCCCTTTTGTATCTTTATGTATCCTACATTTTAAAAATTAGAATTTATTGAATCCTAACAGAGTGAGTCTCATATTCAAAACTGATGAATAAAGAAAGTCAGCAAAAGACCATTATTGACCAAAGAAGGCAGAAACAGAATAATTTTTGAGGAAGTTGAATACTTACATAACTCTCTTAAGTTTCAATTAAGTTTCTTACCAGAAATTATCAATAATAAATAATTGTTCTTGTTTCATGAAATGCCAAATACCTAAAATATTGAAAAATAAATATTCCATAAAATGTAAAATATATGTCTTAATTTTGTTCAAAAGCAATAAACAGGTATCTGTCCATGAAATGATTTTCACTCTGTTCAAAGCTGCAAAACATGATAGAAAGAGCAAGCTCATTGAAAATGCTTTCAAGAACCATTTTCCGTGAACATCAACAAAATAACTAAACAGTCTAAGTATTGCTCTCAAGATTTTCTTGGAACTAGAGCCCGGATAATCTTGACATGCCACATTGTTATCTGAAATGGTAAATATATAAAGTATTCCAATGTGAACCTTATGAATAGCTTGCTAGACAGGACTGTGTGAACAGCAGTGCATGTAGCAAAGTGAGCACTTTAATTGATAATGTTTACTTTTCTCTGTGTGAACAAGACTGTATGTTAAGTATTACACCCCTCATGTGTCACTCATTGTATAATGTGCACAGAAATTGGTTAATTTGACGTGTGATAACATAGATGCTAGGTAAGAAGCTGACAGCATCACAGAAGTCAACGGCAAAGCCAGAGGGAATCATCTCCCGAACTACCCCAAACTTATGTAAAAATTATAAAACTATATGTTAGTACCTATTAAATTAACATAACTGCAATAATTCCAAGCAAACAATATTAATTATTATTGTGTCTATGTATGTGTATGTAGTAATATGTACATAGTACAGTGAAACAAAGAGATCCCCCCCCCCCTTAACACTACTGAAAAAGAATTCTGGCTACGCCACTGAGAGAATGAATGAATGAATGAATGAGAAGTTGATACTGTTTCACAGGAAAGCCTTTGCTTTCAGAAAAGTTATCATACCAATAACATATGCAAAAGAGTGTTGTGTGTTTGTCGGTTTGTCCTCCTCTTACACAGCAACAGATACGTTAAACATGACTTTTTGCATAGAGATAGTTTATGAGCTGGAGAATGACACATCCTACTTTTTACCCTGGGAAAATGCAAGGATCCAGTGAGATATTTCAGGAGCGTAATTCTGTATTTACCTCTTAATGCTAAATTGACCGAATTAATTTTGATAAAATTTTGTATGGAGGTGTCTTTATGTCACACAGAATACTTTTTAACGCAGAAAAATGCAGTGTGCGTGGGATAGCTATTTTGCATTTTGTTGTGTGTGGCCGACATCAGTTCAAACTGGGTCATTGAGCTAGATGGACGTATGTCTGGGAGACGTCCTCACATCAATGAAAATACAACAGTACTTAATGCAACAGATTTAGCATAGTTCTAAAATTCTTCCTTTGCATTAAAATTGCTGAATGGATTTTAATTAAATTTGGTACAGAGATTTCTTAGATTCTGAAATAATAATTAAAAAACTATTTATTAAAAAATATATATATGTCCCCAGTGGGATTTAAATTTAGTAAAAATTTAATTATTTTCCTTGTTCAGGTGTGTGTGAATGGCCAGTTCTATAACCTCATCAGTTGTACCACCAATATCCCCTATATTCCTTTCACCCCCACTATACTTGCGAGGGTGTCTGCAAACCATCCCTTATTTGTTGGCTTTTGCTCCTATTCGCCAGGACATTCTCGGTTACTACCGCAACTCAGACATGCACACTCACACCAAAAAATTCTTTACGCATAAAAGGAAAGAAAAATACAATAAATCCGCATAGAAATATGGGGAATTCTGAAAAATTATATTAGATGCTCATGGCTGCACGAGAGGTGTCTTGTACCTGAAGTTCAGACAAACAACTAGCTAACAACCCTTAAAACTCAAGACTCAAGGAATTGTGAGTGTTATCAGGCACTCATGACGTTCATAGAGGTAACAGCGCGTGACGTATATTGTAATATAGAAGCTTGAATCACATAAAGTAATTAAAGATGACACAAACTGATGAAATGCTCAAAATTATGTACACTTTAAAATTTTAATTCGAGTTAAAATTTAAAGTTTTGAAGCAAACTCCATTTTACAATTTTGCTTCGGTACATTCAACAATTCTACATGGGCGACACATTTCATACATTGAAAAGTTAAGTACGTATAACTTATTCACATACACTACTAAAATATACAATCAGTAACAGCAACCAAGCATGCACATTAGTGCTCACACTGCAGAATAGTGAATTACAGTAATACATTTTATGGCGAATGACAAGTTTACAGTTTTAAATACATTTCTGTAGTTGAAGTTTAATAACAAACCTAATTTCAGAACGAGACTCTCGAAAAACTTCCAGGTAAAGGCAACAGATACAACCATGACTTACTATTACATACGTATGTACAATAAACCAGTGATAATTCTTTGAACCTAATAATTTATTAATTCTACTATACATTAAACTTTGTATACGATTATTCATAGTTAAAAATTCATAATAAATTCACACAATTGATAAGAAAAAAGATGAAGTTTACGAATTTCAATAACTGACAGCGCATAGGGCGATATATTTCAGTAGATATTCTTCCTGTTTCCAGTTACAAATACTGATCCATATACAAAAATCAGACAAGAATTACTAAAAACAAAAAAATTGTTCAGGAAGTGAAACTGCCTCGCTGGATGATTTAAAACGAATAAAAGATCAGTAAACATTTGAAATCAGTGGTATAAAATGTAACTTAGTAATTATTGTTTTTAAACTTTTGTTGGTATGTAGTTCCCAAATATATGTCTGTAATAACGAAAACTTTTGTAATAAACGTCAATTTGGAGTATATAAGTACTAAACAGAGCATGAGTATTAAATTACACATTTGAAGTATCTGACAACGAACACCAGCATGAAGAATCTAACCAAGTGAAGTATCAATCAAACTTAAAAGGTTTGTTATAATGTACAGTGGAGGTGATATAAATTTAAAAAACTCTGTAATAACACTACTTTCAAGGGGCTATTTTAAAGAGGCAGGTATTAAATATGAACGTAAGCGTTATAAGAGAGTGTGAAAACACTATCTTTGTAAGAGAAAAAAGAAAACATATGGGGTACATATTTTCGAAATCTCCGCTGCTTGGTTTAAAAAATTACTGAAGTTACACTTAGCTCAGGCATTATAAAACTGTAATTTTATCGCTTTGTTTAAAATGTAATAATTTAGGAATAAAAATTATGTATAACTTTTATTCCTAAAATAATTATTTATATATACAGGAAGTCCCTGAATAACGTTTACAACCTGCCGTAGCGTTGTAGAGGTCGTTGAGATGAGTAAAATGATATAGGACACTTAGGGTCACAGAGGCTGACAAATGCCTGAAAAGTGATGCACAAGATGTGGTCTGTACTGAAGTTAGCAATCGGAGTAGTTGCAGCGAGTGGCGCAGTTCGCTTAAGATTCCCCATTCACCGACGTACCCATTTGTCATCTATTCGTGTGACAGCAGTTCGAGCTGCAGTAGTAAACGTCACTTGTCTGGCAACGTTAGCTCGTCAATGTCTTCGCAGAGCTTGTACAACTAAACGAAATGAATTACACATTTAATGAACAGGCAAACATACATCTTTGCTACGGTGCAGCAAACTCAAATGGACGCGCGGCTAGGCGACTTTATGCCGAACGCTTTCCACGTCGCACTTTACCGAGCCATGTTTTATTTGTAACAGTGAACCATCGCATCCGTGAGACAGGAATGGTAAAGGTAAGAAAACACGGACATAAACATTTAAAGTATGTAATAATGTGCTTTCTCGTCCGGATATCCTGGTTTTCCTTACTTTCCTGGCATCATTCTAGGCAAATAATGGGGTGAACACCATGGGCAATTCCTTTCTCAGTTTCTATCGATTGTGGAAATTCATGTCACTGTCCTTAAATAACCACGCAAAGCCCCAATTAAAACGTATTTAACATACAACGTTATTTCGTACTTTAATACTCTGTTACAGGACGTGCGCCGTGAAGGGGGTGGACGACACCGCATCGTGCGACAACAGTGGTTTGAAGAGGAAGTGCTAGCGAGAGTTGCAGTGAATCCATGTACGAGCACGCGTCGTGTTGCGAGTCAACTCGGTGTCGTGCATGTCTGTTTGGTGGGTGTGGCACGAGCAAGGTCTTTACCCATATCACAAGCAAAAGGTACAGAAGTTGAACCCACGAGACTACGAACCACGTGTCCAATACTGCCAGTGGTACCTTGAAAAATGCCAACAAGAACTCGATTTCCCCTCGTTAGTCATGTATTCCGACGAAGCAACATTCACTGCGGACTGTGTTTTGAACACAAAAACTAACGTTAGTTGGGCAAATGCTAACTTACATACTAGCTACGAACACGGTCGTCAAGAGAAGTTTAAAGTCAATGTGTGGGCGGGTATTTTGGACAGTTACGTGATAGAGCCGTACATCTTGCTCCATCATTTAAACCAAAACAATTACCATGTATTTTTGAAGGACGTGTTACCCGTTCTTCTTGAAGATGTTCCATTACAAGTACGATTGAACATGTGGTTGCAACATGATGGCGCGCCTGCACATTACGGTCTGCGAGTTCGTAGTCATTTAAATGAACAATACCCTCAGCGGTGGATAGGACGTGGTGGACCAGCTGTTTGGCCGGCGCGATCACCACATTTAAACGTGTTAGACTTTTTCTTCTGGGGTTGCATGAAAGATCTCAATTATCGTACACCCGTGGAGTCGGAAATGGATTTGATCGGTAGAATAACTGCAGCTGCTCAAGAAATACAGACCAATCCAGCCATTTTCGAACGGCTTTGTGATGAACTTGCAAGACGACGTAATCTGTGCATTCAAGTAAATGGTCAAAACTTTGAATATTTGTTGTAACTAATATTAATTGTGTAATGTGTTTATAAATGTAGTTTTGCCCAGGGAACACTCCTGAAATGTATTCATATCAATAAACTTAGGTAAAGTTCGTTTTGTTTATTGCACAATAAAATGCGTATTTCAGAGTAACTACGTCGTTCTGATTTACATGTAAAATATCATTTACAGGACCAGAATATCAAATGCTCAGAAATGCGGCCAAATCTCAACAGACGCAATTCGTATGGGTTATGTAATTATAGAGCAGTCCTTATATATATATATATATATATATATATATATATATATATATAGTTACAAGCTTGCGGGCTAGGTACGTTTGGGGATGGAGGTCTTTGATAAAATAAAGAAAATAAAGCTAACCTAGTTTATTTACAACTGTATATACAAAAAACTCTATGTCTATAAAGATTTACCACAATAAATGTCAAACAGAACAAATAACTACTATTTACATAAAGGATAAAAAAAATACATCTACACAAGTTCCCTGTCTAAGAAAGGTTACTAGTCACTCACAATGGTGGACCCAAAGAAATAATACCGAAGAATCTTTCTGGCCTAGAATCACCTTCTTCCTACTACTTGCTGCGGTCCCACTCGCTGGACGCCCTAGAACAGTCGTCACAATCCAATACTTGTCACTATCACTTCAGATCACACTAGGCACCTGCCAGCAAAAACTCTCTCGCTCCTGCTGCAGCTCCCTCTTATATACCCCACCCTCCTTCTTCTCGAATTATCTCGGCAGGTCTCTGTTCTCCAACCTCCTGGAAAGATGTCGCTTCAATGTCAAACACCACCCCGAGACATAAAGAGGGAACAGGATCATTCCAGATCACGATATTTTCCCTCGGTTATCCGATACTAGGTGCAGGTGGTTATCATGGAGTAATACAATCACCCGAGGTCTTTTAGCGTTGTCACCACTGTATTCTATTTTGCCGCCCTGCCCGACAGCCACGGCGCCGAGGAGTGGGAAGGGGGGTGTCCTAGCTCCGCCACCACAGTATCGTACTACACCGCCCAGCCAGACAGTCGCGGCTCGCAACACTGCCCCCTCCTCAAGTCTGTTCGTCCCGAGCAGACACAACAGACTCTGGTCCATCATAGAGAGCCAGTCTGTCAATATGCACAACCTTGGGTTTTCTTGTCCGAGCGCCCTTGTGAACTATCCGGAAGACCACATCATTTATCTTCTTGGCAATCTGATAAGGGCCTTCCCAGCATTTCTGTAGTTTCGGACAGTACCCTTTCCATCGTCGTGGGTTACACAGCCACACCAGCTGTCCTTCTTGAAATGTCCTTTCAGGTCCCCTCCGATCATACCTTGTTTTCATCTGGTCGTTGTTGACTCTTAAATGTTGCCGGGCGAAGTCATGGACTGTGCTCAATTTGCGACGCAGTTCGTCAGCATACACCATCGGTGAAGCAGGCTGTTCTTCATCTGCTGGCCTCCCAGCAGTAGATCACTTGGAAGACGAAGCTCTCGCCCTAACAGCATCTTCGAAGGTGTTATCCTTGTGGCTTCATGGGTAGCTGACCGATATGCAAGGAGAAACAGGGGCACCTTGGAGTCCCAGTCCTTTTGATTGTCGGCTACAAAAATGGACAGATACTGTTCTAAGGTACGATTTAAACGCTCGACCATCCCATCCGACTGAGGATGCAAAGGAGTAGTCGGTGTCTTCTTCATTCCCAGAATTTTGGTAACTTCCTGGAATAATTTGGCTTCAAAGTTGCGGCCCTGGTCGGAGTGAAGTTCGAGTGGCACTCCAAACCTTGAGAATACATGCTCCACTAAAGCATCGGCCACCGTGCTAGCCTCTTGGTTAGGTATTGGTATGACCTCAGGCCACTTGGTGAAGTAGTCTTGCACCACCAATAGGTACCGATTCTTCCTCTCAGTCACTGGCAAGGGACCCAAAATATCAACTGCCATCCTCTCGAACAGGGCTCCGACAATGTTTTTCTGAAGATGACCATGCCCTCTAGTTCTTGGTCCTTTTCTTGCTGTACAAGCATCACATGTTCGACACCACCTCTCCACATCATCCCTGCAATGCAGCCAATAGTATCGCAATCTAACTTTGTTGAGAGTCTTATTAACTCCAAAATGTCCTCCGGCTGCTGAGCTATGAAGTTCCTTCAGCACCTCTGGAACTCTAATTTCTGGGAGTACCAGCTGTAGGCGTGTTTCTTTGCCATCTGCACTTTCCCAGTTCTGGTACAGGACACCATTTCTCAGAGATAGAGAATCCCATTGTGCCCAGTATGCCTTAGTTGTAGTACTTTGATCAGATAAATCGGCCCACTCTGGGTGCTGGCCTTTTTCCTTCCATTCTAGTACTGGCCCAAGAGCAGGGTCCTTTCTCTGATCTTCGCCAATCTTTTCGTCGCTCCAGGGAGAAGGTTCATTGCCAGTTGTGAACTCTTTGATTCTTGTTATCCTAGCAGTTGGTGTCTTCCCAGCCTTCCCTTCTTGGCGATCACAATGAAAGCACATTGGCTCGCATGGCCTCCTGGACAGTGCATCAGCATTGTTGTGTAAGCGCCCAGGTCTGTGCTGTATTTCAAAATCGTACTCTTGAAGGTGCTGCATCCACCTAGCTATCTGTCCTCCTGGGTTTTTAAAATTCAGTAACCAATGTAATGATGCATGATCTGTTCGTAGAATAAAATGCCTTCCATATAAGTTATGTTGAAAATGTGACATAGACTTGACCATTGCCAGGAGCTCTCTGCGAGTTACACAGTAATTTCTTTCAGGCTTATGTAACACTTTGCTGAAATATTCTAATGGCCTCTCTTTTCCATCCTGAATCTGTGATAACACAGCACCAATCCCCACATCGCTCGCATCAGTGTCTAAAATGAACTGTCCATAACTACTAGGATGACATAGGACAGGAGGTGAAACCAAAATTTCCTTTAATTTTCTGAATGAGGATTCAAAATCGGGGGTCCAGAAAAATTTTCTTTTAGTCTCAGTCAATTCATGTAATGGCTTTGCTATTGTGGCGAATCCACGCACAAAACGTAGATAGTAAGCAAACAGCCCAAGGAAACTCCTTACTTGAGTCCGGTCAGTTGGAGATGGCCAATCTCTAATTGCTTTCATCTTCTCTGGATCTGTTTCTATCCCTTCAGCCGACACTACATGTCCCAAAAATTTCACTTTCTTTGGAACAAATTACACTTTTTGGGAACTAGCTTCAAATTAGCTGCTATTATCCTCTGGAGCACTGAATCAAGACGTGTCAGGTGTTCATCAAATGTCTTCCCTGTAACCACAATGTCATCTAAATAAACCTGACAAATATCCAAAGGTAGTACTCTTTCCATAAGCCGTTCAAATGTTGCTGGAGCATTGCACAGTCCAAAAGGCATGACCTTGAATTGCCAAGTTCCTTTCCCTTGTACAGAAAA
>PNEQ01062169.1:0-13844 GCA_003012365.1 Medauroidea extradentata | reverse complement strand
GGGAGGTTGGAGCAGGCTGGGTGAGAGGTTGACCAGGAGACTGTATAGAGGGAGGAGAGACAACGGCTTGAAGCTTCAGAGGGTGTGGAGGAGGACCGAGAGGGGGAGACAGTCTATGCTTGTGAGGACTGTGAGGGATTGGAATGTTTTGGGTGAGGACGTAGTGACGAAGGGGAGTGTGGGTGGGTTCAGAATAGCATTGGAAATGCTGGGGAACTAAGAGGGAACAGGTGACTTGCCACCGGGCGGAAGCCCATTTGCGAGTGAATTATATATTATATTATATTATATTATATTATATTATATTATATTAAGACAGTACACATCAAGAACGAACACAAAATATTGCGTCGAAGTTGGTACTCATACAAAATCGTTAGTAACGTGATCCTAGTTTAGTTGTGTATGGAGTGTTGAATCGGTACAGTGGATGAAGTTGTGCACATGAAAATAATTGTGTTTATTTTAACAATAAGTAAGTTATAGGACGGTTAATATATTTTGAGAGTTATAATTAAGTAAAAAAATACAGAAATCCGTGAATTACGACGTGAAAGATATAAATATAAATGAAAAATCATTATACATGGAACGAGTGTGCGACGATATTGGGTAGAAGAGAATATAAGAACACTTCGGTGAAACGTGAAAGTTATGTGACGGTAAGTTTGAAAATATGTGTTATGTGTGGAGGGGTAGTGTGGTGGAAACGAGTAGTTTCACGTGAAATAAATTTCTTTGGATATATATCAAGAAACACTACACATCGTGTAGCTGCTAAACTATTGGTGTTACAGGTAAAGTTTATTAATAAAAAAAATGTTTCTACAGCGATGAAAAGTAGCCGTACGTAAATAAAATTGTAGTTTACTTACTTTGAAATTTGCCGTTTATCGTCCAAATTCAAGTCCGACTCCTGTGTTCTACGTCTTCGTCGTGCTAGTGGCGTATGTAGTGTGTGTTTTATAGATTTTTTTTTTTTTTAATTTGGAACCCTCGTGGACGATAATTGTTAGTTGAATTTCACTGATTGCTACACAGGGGCGAGTACGTTACGCGTACGTGTGTGGAAAGATGTCGACTCATGTAACTCGCAAATGGGGACAAATTCATCATTTACTGATCGTGGCGAAGGATTTGTAACCGCCATTGAGTTGAGCGAGTAAAAACTTTTTTCAGACATTCCTCGTGTTATTTTAGTAAAACAAGCGTGCGATATGTGCGTTTGGTACCGCAGTGGTTGTGAACTATAATTATGACGTTTCAGTTACGGTAATGTCTGCCTAACATGAATATGGTACGTATTAAATATTTCTTTCTTTTGTAGCTTTGTGCGACTTCTATTGGCGTTAGAATGTGTGTTTCAACAGGGCGTAAAATGTGTATTGAAAACGTATAATATCGCTACACCACGTGAATTAAATATGCAATTTTTTTTTATCCACAGGCATTTCAGTTAAAAATACTTTTAATGTGGTATACTAGTATATTAGTGCAATTGGTAAAGTGCATGCATTTACTACGATATTTGTTTTCTACTCTTTCAATTTGTGCTAGAACGAGTTAAAATAGCTTTTGTTATTGTGTATTTACGTGGTTACTATGAATATTTTGTATTCGCGGTTTCCCAGATTTTAACATACCTTTACCGTTATAGACTTTTTAAAATGCAGGTGTTTATTACTGGCGGCTATTTATTTTGGTTGTATTTCACTGAAATTACTCGTAAGTAGTACAGTTCAGCTGTTTGTATTATTAACATATTTTTACCCCACGATTTCCCTGATCTTCATAGTCCTCCCCACTAGAGATTTGGTAGAATGTAGGCATAATTATTAATCGCGACTACTAATTTCTGTTGTTATTAAATGTAATTAATCGTAAATAGTACAGTTCTGCAGTTCTTTTTGTTAGTTTTCGCATGAGTAGTGATTCTTGATATTTATCGCGGAAGGGTTTTATTTTACTATTCGATACCACTTTGTGGTATCGAAAGGTAATGAACCAAATTGAAGTGGTATGGCAATGTAAAATAGAGCGGATGGGTTTTATTTTACTATTCGATACCGCTTAATGGTATCGAGTGGTAAAATATAACCCATACGATTTAATTTACTTTACGATACCAACAGTAAAGAAATATTAGTGGATTGTTCTGACGACTGGGAACATAATAACTATATATTTTGACATTGATATCGTAAAATAAAACAGAGCGGATGGGTTCTATTTTATTATTCGATACCACACATCTGGTATCGAATAGTAAAATAAAACCCATCCGCTCTATTTTATTTTGCGATACCAAAACGACATATTCCAATGTTGCGTGTTCCCGCCCGAAACCCCACATTCCCGTGGATGGCTCGTTAGTTTGTTAGGGAAGGGGGAGTTAAGAATGGTGCGACGTCATAGACGCCATATTTGTTGCGTCATAACATTTTTTGTTTATGTTGGGGTATCGGGAAGTAAAACTGTCCCCTGTCAATCTTCAAATTATATAGTTCCCGTTTATTTTTTCTATAGGCCTACTGTTAACAATGATACATATGCATATAGGTCTACTTCGTTTTTCTGTATGCTTGCCAACATTAATAGCTGGGTATTACATTTGTTTTAGGGAAGTGGTTAGTATGTCAACAATTTGTTACAACATGAATTTATAATTTCTAAGTGTAGACTAATGAAGCAAGATTCTCGCCGTATGGAAACTTGCATTGTGACGGCCTGTCGGGAGAAGGTTCATCGTAGGCCTACTCATTTTTAGACCTTGTTTATATTGATTTGTTGCGTTCATTACAGAAGACAATAACAACCAACCTTGGCCTACTGGAAATATTGCCTGGTATAACAATTGTGTGTGTTTATCATAAGAAATATGCAGCCAAATTATCGTCTCTTGTTAACAGTAACACGATTGATTTAGCTTCATCGTAGTTTATTATTCAATACGATATATGACATACATATTTAAAAAACGCCTGCAGTTGCCGAATACTGAAAAACGGTAATTTTTCGTCTGAGAGTGTATTAAAAGTTTTAATTAATGAATTGAAACTCGTCAACCCATGTAAACCCCATGGCGCCTCTCATTTCGGGTACAGTGTAGCGTTCGTTGTTTTTTTTTAGATAGCTACACATCATAAATACGTCTACCATCGGTAAATTATCGGACTGGGCTTTAACGTACCCGTCAGACAATGCCATCATACGTTACGACATGCACGAAGCACGATATAATTTAATACAACCTTTCACCGCCGTTCTGTGTTTTCGCCGATGAAGGAACGCAAGTGTTTACGTTTTCATGCCGGCTAATGACGTGGACCAATAAAAAGCCGTTCACAGACACGGCTGCGTCAGTTGTTATTTTCATGATTTTATTTTGCGTCGCATTTCTAAACGAATGTGTTTCGAAAAATTATTTTTTCTGTGTTCATATTTCTTCTTTGTAATTAATGACATACATATCAACTACTTTTAAATTTGTATTTTGGCAAATTTGTGGAAATGACGTGGTGTTAACTTCCAATTCTGTGTACAATTTTAAGTGTTACAGAGATCTTCAACCAAATCCAGAAAAACTGCTCTTTAAAACTCCTTTCATGAAAATAACAGGGGTGGTCACCCTTTTAATGAGAACAACTTTTGTGGCGTTGGGTTTTGTGAACATGCTATGTTGCTTTTCTGAGCAGTACATTTTAAGCCACTTAAAATGTCCTATTTTTACAAGTCAATAGAATGTACAATTTGCTATAAAATGCGTTCTAGTGTGTGTGCGCCAACAATAAAATACCTGGCATGTAGACAAAAACTGCTACACCCGCAATGTAATTGCACACAGCATGCTTGTAAATGCATTTTGCACTTTGAAAAACACATCCTGTGCTACAGTTCTTTAGAACCATGTCACATATTTCAACCAAGTAAATCTCAACAAACTTACTTTCAAGCAACTCCGTACAGTGGCGTGCCTATCACACACCATCATTGGTATGTTTCAGGTGAGAATTAAAAAAAAAAAAAAAAAAAAAAGCCACAGAAATTTGTGTGCTAACGATGCTACTGCAGCATCTGATTATATTTTTCAGATTTGTTTATGGTAAACAGGGAGTTCTAACTTTTTTTAAGAGAGCCTTTTATGTTTTTTTGGTGTGTATTGCTCAGAATATTAACATGATATGTTTGCCATAGAAGTTCCACGATGAGAGGTATTATTTTCAAGAAAGGAAAGTGTTCTAAAAAGTGTCTTCTTGATGCATTGAAGATCTCAGTAACACTAAACATTGTGCACAGAATTTTTTGCAAACATTTAATTTAAAATTAAATTTCCAAGTATGAATTTCTGCCTTACGAATTGCAGTAGACAAAAATTTCATTGTGAAACTTTTATCATTTGTGGTAAAGGATCACGTTCTAAAGTTTGTAATGTAAGTTAAGAAACAACTTTCACATATTGGAGGAGACGAAATGAAAATGCGTATTATTGGGGGGGGGGGGGACGTGTCCCTCTCCCGGTCCCCTGTGGTTGCGACGCCCGTGACAATATGCATAAACTACACACAGGGTGGTAACAAGACATTGTGGATACCCAGTACATAATGGTTTAGTTTACCTAATGAGAGCTTTGGCTTACACATAGAAAATAGCCAGTTGGTTTTAACAGCTGGTATTACCCACATATATTAATTAACATATTTGGCGTTGATACGGATGCAAAATTCTTACTTTTATCCACTGGGAAAGCTAGAAAAGACAGCACTTGAGGTAATTTCAACAGCAACGGCCCTAACTACGGAATTTTTTTTTTTTTTGTAGCGCACACCTTTACTTGATTCTCAGTTACAAAATAAAGATAACCGTAGAAACTGATTTCTCTACTGAACCGAGTACCAGTCGTACAGCAAACTGCCCTTTGAGACTGGGAACAGAGCCTTTGGGTTTCACACTCGACCTCTGGAAGTATGGGGACGTAAGCCCTAAAGTTCGGGAGGGAGGCGGTTCCTTTAACTTCAATGTCGAGCAATCCAGCCTAACTGCTGTACCCAACTCTACAAAACATTTCAAAAACTTTTATTACAACTGGCTGGTCAAAAGATTTAGTCTTTATCTCTTTTAGCATTATGGATTGTGCAATCAAATGTAATGGTTTTAAATAATAGAATATGCTGTAAGAGCAAAATACTATGGAATCTATTTTTAACAACGATGCATAGGAAAATATTACAATGTGATTGCTTATTTTCGATTTTTTCTGTTGTGTGTATTCGCATTTTATTTCTTTCTAAGTAAATGTCAAAGTGGCTCTCACTATATAGAGTCGTACCCGTGGCTGATCGCCCACCCCCCTTTTATCATGCCACTGGGCTAGATGTTGTCCAGTAGTATATTTAATAATAAGTTTTTCCTCGCAACTAGGCTACTGTCCGGTGGCGACCGGACATACAATACTAGCCTTAGACCCTTCCTAAACCACCCAGTCCCTCTCGCAGTTGCCAATTCATCC
Source organism: Medauroidea extradentata (assembly GCA_003012365.1). Taxonomy (NCBI): domain Eukaryota; kingdom Metazoa; phylum Arthropoda; class Insecta; order Phasmatodea; family Phasmatidae; genus Medauroidea; species Medauroidea extradentata. Next base: position 8,338 of record PNEQ01062169.1, on the reverse strand, counting down.
TGCAGAACATTCAACTTCTTTACCGTCCTAACAAGCAAAGACTGTCGACCCCTCTCCATTCTACTCCACACTCTGGGAAATTTTTCACTGTTGGTTCCTTTCCCCTTGAATGCTCCCATAGTTAGCTTGTACAACAACCTTCTTCATCCACCCTTACCATTCATCACCTTGTAGATCCTGACCAACCTTTCTATTCTCCTCCTTTCATCAGTCATCCTAACGACTCCCCTTTCTGGAAATACATGCTCTCCCTTATTAACCATATGAATGGCCGGTGACAGCCCAGCTATGTCGAGACAATTACGGTATGCCTTGTGTGTTAGGTGGAAATGTTTTCATGTTGGTACAATCGCTGCTAAAGCAGGTATATTTTCCTTCTTACTTGCTGTACATTACAGGCTTCAAACTTCCAAATTCCAAGACATCTGACAAAGATCTGCCTCCTCAAAAGTGTTAAATCTCAGTAGATTATTTATATATGTTACATGTAAGCTATTCATTCTTGACCAGGAAAGCTATTTTATTATAATTCAATGGCGTGATGCAAAAAAGGCAACAGCGCCTAAAATGTTATGCATTATCGTGAACTTGGCGAACTGCATCCAAACAACAAGGGATCAAGTTTCCAAGCGAGTGTCCATACCTGTTTTTCTACGGCCGTGGTCTCTAGCAACGAAGCATTACTCCTACGGAGTCTCTAGTCTTAGAGGTATCTAAGGAAACAAAGAGAATTGAGGATGCATGCGCTGTTTATTGCAGGTAATTTGTCGAGATGGTCGAATGGAGTGCGAACAAGTCTGGGTAGGTTTGAGTTTTTTAGTCTGTTGTTGTGCCATCCGGAGTTAGGTCGACGCACTGATGGAAGAGCGTGGCGAGTGTTCTAGTGGTTGTTTTGGGAAGGGATTGGGGGGTGGGAATCCTCTCCCACGGTGATTCATCTTCCTGAGGAGTGACTTTACGTGGACGGTACGTGGTGAGCACTGCCACGAAGCCTAGGAGAACCAGGCTGAGGTATTTGAAGACGTACGCCTGGACATGTGCGACGGTGTAGAGGGGCGGGACTCGCACCATGTGTTTCCAGAAGACGTGTTGTCGTAGTGCCTGCACGCGCTCGTACACTAGGTTGTCTTGTTCGATGTGGATGGTGCTCACCACGTGGAGAAGAAGCAGAGACGTGGCCGCTATTATCATCATCAACTGCAGCACACAAACAGTCACATTAGGTGCTTATGAAAATTCACTCGCTGAAGTAGGATAGGTTATCTTAGTCACGCGACCAGGTTTTATTGTTCACCAAGACTTTGTAACCACCTGCAATACTGTTCAAGGTTTTAAAATTACGGCAGTAAAAATACCTACGTATTTCCTTATAGGATAACATTTTGCCTAATGCTAGAGCATTCTTTACACGTATTATATTTATATTCAAATATATTAGTTTTAGTAGCAGGCCGAGATTCTCTAATATAAACGTATTACAGAATTATGATTTTTAAGTAGTACAGAATTGTTTACCTAAATTTGTAAATATTTTAATTAGCTTTAAAAATTTAATTTAAATTATGTTATACTGTAGTGACTTGGAACGCCTCTGTAGTCATATAAATTTTATTCCGTTTTATTTGTTGTGCAAGATTAGGATACCCTTTAATTTTCTTATCGTCGGCTTACTTCTTAAACCTCGTAAGTATAGATTTTCCAAGTTTACATATCAGGTGAATTTGGTGCTAATTTTCATAGCGCTTCTAGTGTTGAAACCTTGTAAGTCTACTGTGATTTAACTTTCTTCTAAGCTCAAACTAAATAAACCTTGTAGACTATATATTGTGTAGTATGACTACAAAAGTTGTTTTTTGCTCTCCTCTAACAAATGGACTTACGAGGTTTTAGAAGTAAACCGACGTTATGCTTAGATACATTTTGAATGTTTGTTTATTTGGTTGTCTAGATAATTTTAGTGCTGAGCTGCGGTTTTGCTTCCCGAATGACGTGGCGCCTCTACAGAGATGACTGACGCTAAACGCAACTCCAGAGGAGTCTTATCTCGAAGAGTATCATAAGCCAGTAGTTAACTAATTTTTTATGTATTTCTGGAACACGACCATGAATTCAAATAAATATATATATTTATTTTAATCTAGTCAAGTCTGGTTACCCGTTGGTAGTTTGTAGGAGTTCGTGATCTGCCGACGTAAATAATGCTAACTGAGCACTTACGTTTTAATTTAAAGGCAACATATGAAAAATTTTAGCTACCCAAAAATTTATTAAACGACATTTTGTAAGAAAGGGTGTAGGGTATTTAAAGCATTCATCTTTGGCCACTTTAACGTCTTCGATTTGCGTTGATTAAATGAAGAACATTTTCAACACCAGTTTGAACTTTAATTCTAGTATTGAATGCAATTCTAGTTGTCTTCGTTAGAGTGCATCATTGCGACAAATTGGATAATGTATCTAAAGTTTCCAAGGTGCCCGTTTATATATTTCTAATGTATTTCTGTCTCCCGACGTACGTAGTGCAGCATCTTAAATACGCAGCTACGCAAATGAGACAGCGTAAAAGTAGTTTATCATTATTCATCATACCTACCAGTGTTATATATATTATTTTTATTATTCATAATTTATTTATAGTAAAAAGTGTTCTGTTCAGAAAGCCATCAGTTGAAATATCGTACACGGGTAAACTTACGTGGGATAAAAGTTCAAACACTAAAAACATGAAATTTAGGCTAATCTACCCTACCCCTTCTGATCATTTGCCCGAGATATCTCGGGTTGTAAATCAGTTCAAAAATAGTAAAAAATCAATACATTAAAAAAACTGGTTTACAATATATACTTTAAATTTTTGCTTTCTGGTTTTAACTCTCACTTTTATAGGGGTCCATCTGGCAAATCACAGACGTGTGGTGTCACAATTACATAATTCTGATTGGCGCAGTCAAATGAGAGATGTTTCTAGAACAAGGACACGCTGGCAGTAACCATGGCGCAGAGCTGCAGACGTGCACGAAAGGCACTGGAACAATATTGTTGCAAAAATCAATTCCCGACGAAGTCGTGGCTCTAGTGGTTGCTGACCACGAAACAGGGCTACAGACGTGCAAGCAACGAACTGAAACGTAAAATTGGAAAAGTCTTTTCCTCGTCACTTATATCAGTGTCACTGTAAAAATACTCCCTAAATAGAATTGGAATTTTTTTTACGTAATGGGATACTTATTGTAGTTCAGCTTGTAAATAAAGCCAATGATCTGCATTATTACTACAGGCGGCTCACATTAAAGTGAGTACTTCCCAACACTTACGATAATAAAGAAAAAGCATTTATTGGGGCTATAGAAGTAATGTTTTGAGAGTTTGTGAAATGTTTACACCAGTTTTCAGTTACATGGAAGTATTGGAATTTTAAATTGTGGTAGCTGTAGAGAATTATGTTTTATTGTAAATAATTTGTTTTCTTAGTTTACGTGGGTGATAGTATTTTTTCTTGTTGCTGTCAACCCAAGTCTTTATTCTATGGAGCTATAAAAAGCAAGTAAATAAATGACGACTAAGCCAGTGCAATCATATTAACTTTCACATTATTACAAAAATAGTAAAGATGAAGGCATATTGGCTCACAGAAAATTGTAAGCTCAGTTTATCCTGAACAGCCTATACACAATTTTTGTAACATCAGTAGAAAGTTGACTGATTCCAGAACTTTTTTAGGAATGCAACCATAATTTTACCATGCCTGCTTTATTAAGTTTGCAAATAATTGTTTACAATGTACTATATATGTACCTGGGGAAGGTGAGTTACGATCCGTGTCTCAAGGCTGTCTATCCAGCTACGTGGCATGGAGTGTGGAGGATTGTCACACGGGGGGAGGGGATCCAACACCACGTTAGCTAGTAGACATTTCTTATGCACTTCATAATCACCACAGTCGAAGTTTAACGGCACAACGCCATGAAGAGCTCCCTCTTCGCAGATACTGCACCTCCGTCCTGCAAACATATTCTACCATTTTATACAAGCAGATATAAGGGTCATAAATTAGTTCACACCCAAAAAGAAAACATTGCACTTGTACCAAATCCTGCGTTTCTTCCATGTATACATAAAAACTGTGTCTGCACACTGTGACAACAACACGTGTGAAATCTGGGAGTAAACCAGAGTGGATCCGGCTTTGGATTTTCAATGTAAGGTGAAAAAAAAAAGGGGGGGAGGGCAGGGGAATGCCCTAAGAAATGTAGATATACCAACAGTCCATACAAAAAAAAGGGGGGGTGTCCGGGGGTCCTCCTCCGGAAATATTTTGAATTTAATGAACTAAATTTAGTTATTTAAAGTGTTTCCTAACGACAAAAAAAATCGAACATAAGTTTTAAGGGTAAACTATGCTTTATATTTTTTAGAATCCCTCCCCCCTCTCCCTTCCACAAAGAGATCAGCCCTTGAGAGTAAATTACATTGGATAATGAATGGCCTGTTATTGTATAATAGCGTTAAATGGTCGTGCCTATTTTGTTTTCAATTGAAAATAGACAAATGTACACAACTTCGTTGACCATTAAACGCTACCCTAAATGACTGTAGTTTTTGATGAGGTTATTGCATATGCTGGAGCAGTATAAATTTTGGGCGAGCCTAGTTCTCAGGAAGAGATTTCTAAAGGTATTGGTTCAACCACCGACTAACATAAAAACTGTATTATGTAACTACAGAACAGAAACTAAGAAGAAGAATACACGATAAGCGGGTTTTCCGAATTTTACATGTAGGATTTATTTTTCGTGAAATATTTAGGCGATCGCCTAACGACGGAAGCAAATATTGGCGAAGTGCTGAGGACGACGTCTGCCGTCTCATATAATGCAGTATCGTCTCTATGTGCCACTGAACTGGTATTCAGTTCGGTGGTATTCGCGGAACTGCGAACATTCATGCGGTGACTCAGTGTACCAGATCAAAAGGGAAACAACACACATTTTTGAGTTTGGTTCACCAACACATAGACAGATTTGCGCTCTTCCCAGTTGAAAAATAGCACGTAAATTTATTTGTTTTAATAACGTGGCACTTTATTCTGATTGCCAGTAAAGTTTTAGAAATTGCATTTCCTTAAAAATTTAAAGTGTGATAATTTCAGCAAAGGCACGCTGTAAAAATTTTTAACACCTTAAACAGTTGCCTCTGTACTTTTGCTTCAAATTAACACCACCAAATATGTCAATCAATAAATTTTTCGGTCAAACAGAAATCATTCTATATACATTTGACTCAAAATTGGATATTTTTAGTTGTGTTCCTTTTGAATTGGGCCATCGATTTTACTTCATGAAACACTTTCAATAAATAAATGAATGCCTCTATCGTATAAAGGAGGTTCACAATCAAATAAGCACTTAACTTTAGCGGTCTTAATGGTTAGAAACTCAAAAGTGACAAGAGCTATAAGTGCAACCTTGGGGAGCGCCTCATCACCACAACGAGGCAAGTGCTGAGTTATCTTATTAAGATTCCCACCAATCCATATTTGATACGGAATTTTAAGTGCTGACCATATAATTTTATTGGTGGAAAGTCTGCAGTAAAGTTCAGTACACGATTCGATTCTATATGAGTTTCGTATACATTCGGTTTAATACGGCTGTCTAAAAAGGGCTCTTATAGCTATGCTGGAGGGCTTCAATACAGTTCTTAAGATTTCACTATACCCCTGATGTACAAATTCTTTGTTTTAAAGCCGTAATATTTGTTTCAGAGCATATATCGAAAATGTTTGTTTGAAGAACCAATTTAATGTATGTGTTCTCGGTATCGTGTGTACTGTATTATAACATGTACTACGTGATATAAAGTTGAGTATGAGTAGGATGATAACATGTAAAAAATAAAATCTCCAATTTATTGAAATAAAATAGAACTTGAATAAGATATAAGGACGCCTGAAAACTGTGCTATTCCCTGTACACTCTAGACACAACAAAACAATTCTCCCTCAACAGACTACAAGCCACATACTCATACTTCTGCAAAGCATCACACGTACATACACTCTTCATACACATATATTTAAGAAAATTAAGATTTGTAATTTTGAGTTTGCTCGGCTAGCTGTAAAATAATTAATATTCAGTCGGTAAGCTATGAAAGTCTCGACACTAGGACTGCTGGTTAGGATTAAAGTTTCTTAGGTTCCTTTCTTAATTAAAATTAATTTGGGGCAATTTCAAAACAGTTCACAAAATAATTTAAGTTACAAACAATTATTGTTCAAGAACTAAAAGGGATGAAATGTTCTGGTCTACATTTTATAAAAATTCAAAAAGTTTTCCACAAAATTTACTCTTCAAACAACGTAGATTTAAACATTTTAAAGCACATTTATGGCCAATAAAATAAGAGGCTTGTTGGTGATCTCTTACAATACAGTCCCAAGCTGTCTTGAAGCTCACTCAAAAATTAGATAACTACATAATTTAAATTGGCCTCTTCTAAAAAAGCCTACTTATTACTTCATTTCCTGAACTAAACTCTCTCCCAATAGAGTTTCGTACATTATGTTGACGGCAGAAAACCAGGCCTAGACAGGAGGTCTGCCGAATACATCTTGCTGTCTTGGGAGTTCAAAACCATTAGCAAGAACAATTTTCTCTTCAGCTAGAACAATTGTCTAGGAGGAAATAAACCTCATTGAAAAGAGAAATGCACTTATGCTTTAACTTAAAATGCTAAGAACTGTTCCTTTAGCTGGATATTCTGCTGAATATCACCAGTAATTATTAAAAAAAAAAAAAAAAAATCACAAGTCAGTAAAATTCAGAAAACCTAAATGAACCATTAAGATAATTTTAATTTATCACATATTGATAAAATAATTAGTATTTAAACATTTCATATCAATATTCAATTAAATTTAGTGACAAAGTAATGGGATGTAGTAGGTAGTATTATCAAGCAAATAAAATAAAATGAACAGTCTGTAATCCCATTACATCGGACATTTCTGCCCTAAATTTGCATTTAACACATAAAACAAAATTAGTGCAAACATATTAAAGAACACATACACTTAATTGAATCTTCAAACAAACATTTTTGACTTATAGTCTAAAACAAATATTACTGCTTTAAAACAAAGAATTTGTACATCGGGTGTATAGTGGAATATTAACGAGCTTGCTGGTGTCGTTCCGTACTTGCCCGAACGGTGTATTCTTTCCGTACATTGGCAAGATGGGCACATGTGAGATGTATTCGTACAAAAAAGTATATATTTCCCTGCACATTACAAAACAGTGGAAATGCATGGCAGGCGGCGCCCTTAAGACCTGGTTATTGTAATCGTTTCAGCTAATTTGTGTAAACAATACTTTGAAAATTTAAGGTTTAATTTTGAGCACGGGCAATAATCGAAACAATTGAAAGTTTGTGTTGCTTTAGCAATATAGCCTTGACGAATTGGTACAGCCTTGAAACCGAGTGAGGTGGCGCAACGGTAACACGCAAGACTCGCTACCGGGAGGACTCGGGTTTGATCCCCAGCACCTACCATCTTGGTTACGGTTTTCCGTGATTTCCCGAAATCGGCGAATGCTGGTATGGTACCTTAATAAAGGCCACGGCCGACTCCTCTCCCAGCTCGTGTTGTGGCACCAAGTTGTGTGTCGCCGTCTATAATGACCTTGCTGCCAACGAGATGTAAAGCCCACTTACGCACGTCTGGGCGGGTGGAAAATATGAGTAAGCGAGAAAGGCTGGGCAAGATGAAGACGTGCGTGCGCACCACAGCCACTCTACTGATCGTGGCAAAAGCATCAGGCACCGTACGCTGAAATATTTTGTACGAAGTCTTCCCTGAAAAACCATTTTGTCAGCTGCCACAAAATATTTTTTTCCCGTGTACTTCGAGCTGTTGGGAGTGGAAGGGGTGGTGGTCTATCAAAATTAATATTTTCTGAATGGCGTTACAATATTAAATTGTCGTGTAACCCTTGTACCAATGACTGTGTGTCTAGCTGCCCACACGTGGAGTGCTAATAGTATATTTAGGTCAGTTTATTACATGCTGTTCGCGGTAAAGTGAATACTTTGGAGAATATTTTTTACCAACTCTGTAAATAATAATCCAAATATTGTGGCCTTAGACATCAACTTGTGAGTAAGGTTTATAACATGCATTGTTTTTTACTTTTACTCTAAATATGAATCAGTGGTTACAATCAGTGATAAGATTATCACTGAAATTTCAGTTAACACTCACTCACTCACTCACTCACTCACTCACTCACTCACTCACTCACTCACTCACACACACACACACACACACACACAC
>PNEQ01062168.1:0-13842 GCA_003012365.1 Medauroidea extradentata | reverse complement strand
CCTCTTTCCCCGCTAGAGACTGAACCTACCTGACGTTTTCCTTTCTTAGCCAAAACTTTTTGGCATTTGTTTTGAACAGTGCTAACGCCTGTTTCGTCCACATTAAATATGCGGGTTGCATCAATCGCGTTTTCGTCAATGACACTCTTTAGTATGTCAAAAAATTCACCAACATTTTCCTTGTTGAACCCTCTCGCCCCAGCCATGGATGTTGCTTCCGGTTCACGCAATGTCAACTCATATGACGAGCTCGGAATGCGTAAAACCATTTTTTACCAGCCATTTGAGTATTTCGATTAAAGTTATGTTGAATGTGGTTGTGCTCTGCTATCTGGTAGGCTAGCTTGCGTACATCATTAACAGTGATCCCAAAAAGTAGTTCTTCCATTTGTAAAATGTGTTCTACAAGTTGATTTTCTATTTCAAGTGGCAAAGTAGTAGTGCGTCCAAGTACCTTTGTACTGTCGTTAGCAATTACGTTTTTACAGTCCAAGTGGCGCTTAAGCGTTGGCTTCTGAATGCCATACTGGCGGCAACATTCGTTGAATCCCACGTCCCCATTTGTGTACCCTGCCAACGCCCTTTCCATGTCTGATTCACTCCAGGCACCATATTTCCTTTTCGACATTCTGTAACACACAATAAACATGTGTGTTACGTTTTATTAAACATTAATTTATGCTAGTAATTGGCAAACATACAACTTCAGATAGCGAAATCCCAAATCGTACCGGTACGAATTACGACCCCACTGGTGGTACGATTTAGGCAACTGCGCACAACTTCTCTCTTTAGCCTACATCATTTATAACCTACAACATGTACTTCGCGACAGAGCGACCAGCCATTGTGTTCCATATTAGTTGTACAACAACAACAACTGGTTGAAATTCAATACAACTTACCTTGAATTGACGTATTATCTTACGAAGGAAGACGAAATCTACACCAACAAGTACTGAAACAATATAACCGCTATAAAATCTCAACACGTGCTTATACTGGCTACGTTTTTTCTCAGGCTGCTCGATACATCACGTAGTTCATTCATTCGCCACGAGAGCACTCTACCCATTCTGCATTATAGAAAACCAGTGGTGGTACGATTTAGGTGGTGGTACGATTTCGGCGACTTTCCCCTATTAGGTAGCAATAAAAAAATATTTTCGAAATCACTGCAAAACTCCGTAACAAGGCCTTAACGGCAGCGTCGGGCGACGAGGGAACAACGTAGCGGTCAGCAAATGGTAGTGGTTAGAGGCCGGAAATTTTTTCGCGAAAATGTTTTTTTACCAACTGTTTTCAGTGCCTCACGAGCACACCTGTAGCTCCGCTTAGTGGTCAATGATTGGATGTTGCCAACTATCAGAGTCTTGGGATTCTACCGCTAATCACAGACGAGTGATGCCAGAGTAACCTTGTTCTGATTGGCCCAGTTAAACAATGGCGCCTCTACGCAAATACATTTGACACTAAGCAAGAAGCAGAGATGCAGATATCCGCGTAAGGCATTCAAACAAAGAGTTGCAAAAATTTTTCCGTAAAAACTACCGGCCCCTAGTGATGGCTAGAGACCGGAAAAATTCGCGGGTTCATTAACCTGTAGGCTAGCCTGCAAGAATATCTGTGCTCTGAAGCAGACAACCGCTGATCATTAGCTGCTTGCGGTTATTTAAAGTGATATATGAGTACAGCCCGGTAGTTTTCGCGAAAAGATTTTTGCAGCCCTTTGTTTCAGTGCCTTACGTGCGCACTTGCATCTCTACTTTGTGGTCAGTGATTGGATGCCGTAACACACAGCGTGTGGAGGTTAAACCCGCAAATAATAAACGTGATGTGTCACAGTTAACCACGTACTGATTGGCACAGTCTAATGAAAAACAACTCTGCACAAAAACACTCTGTCAATAGCCATGAAGTTGAGCTGCAGGTGTGCACGTAAGACACTGAAAAAAAGTGGGGCAAAATTATTTTCGCGAAAACTACCGGGCCTTATATATGAGTGTATTAGTTACATTTACATTATTGGCTCAGAGACTTCCAGGAGGTGTCAAATAACTCAAAGACCAATTGCGAAACTGACACAAGCTTACAGGAATTATAGCTTGTGCCCAAATTAAAACGCGAATTTTTTTGGTCTCTAGTGATGGTGCATCATCGATAAGTGCATAGCGGCGCGAACATTTCAGATACAGCACAGACTGTATCTGTGGTTGTAATTAAGTCAAGGAAATACTATAATTGGTTTTAATGAAAAGTATTTGAGGATGATACATGTTAAGGGCACTGCCTACCTCAGAACTCTGACGACATCAAGGATAGGGTTTTACATGTTAAATTAGATTCTGTGAGGCTCAATCACGATTTGTGATGTCGCCTCCAGACAAAAACCATTTTCTGCATCGAGAAAATGAATATATTGCTAAATGAATAAAATTGCTGTAAAAGATTGAGAATAGCCGTTTTCGAATGTCTTCAGTGCGTAAAAATAATTTTTTCCCCTCACAGTTTTCAGGGTATTGAAAAAACTTCCTAAAAGATCCTTTAGCAAAGTACACGGCATCGAGATGAATAAAAAAAGTCAATGGTGGCGAATATGTAGCTTCAACAGGTACTGAGCGACATGTAAAATAATTTAACATGTAAAACCCTTTGCTTGCTCCCGCCGTAGCTCTGAGATAAATAGCGCCCTTATACTTATGTGTCAAGTTACTGGCGCAATTTTAAAACAGCTATTTGATAACATATTATAAAAAATTGTAAGATATGAATATTTGGTACCGCAGGTACATATTTAGTGACAAAACTGTGAATAGTCGGAAATTCAGCGGGCATGTTTTGTGATGTCAATATTGCAAAAATATTTGTAAATAAATTAGTACATTTAACTCATCATCATTATATGTAATTTAACAAGTCCTTTACCACAAACAATCCTGGTAACGCTCAGCGCAATAACTTGTAACAGTAACAATAATCAAAGGATCAATTCAACTACAAAGTTCGTGTTGTTGACATGACATTTAAAAATGGTAAACGTCTTGTCATATGTTCTAAATATTTCGCAAATCTGCTTTCATACGGAATTATGAGGATGTTGCTTATCACTACGATGATGGCGGCGAGTTTCCATCATAATTTAGGATTTTCATTATATATATATATATATATATTTTTTTTTTTTTTTTTTTTTTTACATTTACCCCCATCAACCACCTACGTAGTAAAGACATGAAGCTCTAACGAATGTTTTTTAAAATTGTTTTGAAATTTAACAGGAGAATTTGTTTCCGTGTGCAAATATTTATTATTTTCGCAAATAAAGTCGTTATTTTTTACACTTAAACACACTATCCTTTAATTACGATTAAGAAGTACAAACGTTTGTCAAATAAATCATACAGAAAATATATCGTAGATTTAAACAAATTGCGGGAGGTGGGGGGTCATGGACAATCAGCAGACAAGGATTTCAAGAAATTTACTAAAATTTAAATGGATTTCATTTCTTGTACATCATAAGCATGCAAAATGAAGTCGGAAAAAATGAAATGCAATTCGTGTATTAAGACTGTTGAGCCAGGGTTCGCTCCATATTTGTTCCAAATTGCAGTTGGCATGCAACTAGGTCAGCTCGTGTTGAGTAGCGGTTTTACATGCCGACGTGCATGCGCGAGGATGTATGTACAGTACATGTGAATTAGGTCGATGGCGATCGAAAGCGATGCGCCGTACCAAGAAGATATTTCTTAGAAACGCCGGTGACCATACGCACTCCTCACATTGAGTATTAATATGATACTAGCCATAAGAAGGTGAAACAAGCTACAGGGAATGTGATATAGTGTAAGTCAGAGAGGTTGGATTTGAAACGGAATCTTAAGAGGACGTGGAAGATAAATAAGTGCTGAGTTCTATAATTGAGATCTACACTTTTTGGAAGTTAATGTAGAGAAACTACAATTCAACAATTCTTGATAATTACATTTGCCAACTTTATGATCAAACATTTACCCGGAATGATGCATTCGTTAAGTGTGACCTCTTGTCGCGCAATTAAATGTACGGAGATTTCGGCGTCAGAGATTGTTCTTCAGATATACGTTACTCAAGACAAATGTTTGCTCAGAAAGTTGGCAAAAACTATTGTATGGGATTGGTTTTTTTTATTTTTGCAAGTAGGCTTCAAGAAACCTACAGTTCTCAACTTATTCTTTTACCGCTGAATTATATGCCATACACTGTAAGTACGTTCCAGGGCTAAGACTAATATGCTTACAAGTAAGGAGAGTTACATGAAACCAGACGAGAACACCGTACGAGAGATACTGAGTTGTCTGGGATGCAGTTGATGCCATGTCTACTTACCAAAGTGTACCTACAGTTGACATTACAACACAGATTTGCGAAGGAAAAACTCGCATATATATATATATATACATACATACATATATATATATATATATATATATATATATATATATATATATATATATATATATATATATATATATATATATATATATATATATATATATATATATATATATATACACGCACATCAGTAGTTATATTTCTATTTCTGAACATAGCATGCAGAAACCTTAGGCCTGTATTTCTCATACATGCCTAGCTGGAAAATTTTGTGCTATGTTCAGCCTACTAGCATAAGTATAAGGGTTAATTTGCGTCAATGTAATCAAATAAGAATACGTTACCAAATACCGACAGGTCTACTAAAATACAAAAAAAAAAAGTTTTAAGTCTAAATCACACGAATTTTCCATGCCTACGCGAATATTATAAACTGAAAAATTTTGATTTGTGCAGAATCTCCCAAACTTCTAAAAACATTAAAATAAATATAGATTACAAGCAACTTAAATGAAGTAGAAACGGTGGTCAACGGGCTATTCTGAAAGGAAAGGTCGATAACAGAACTATTTCCATTCATGAAAATTCTTTATAAAATGACACTCATTAGGTACAGTGTTTTACTTAGGCACGATTATGTTTTGGTAACCTCAAGAATGATTCTTGCTGTTGTCGCGAATTGAAAACATATATAAAAATACAAGGAGATTTAGCGTCAGTGTGTGAAGAGTACGCTCAAAAGTTACTTATTTTACTGCCACGCTATAAATTTTAATGACGTGTTAAAGTTTATACACGTCACTGCATATGTTATAACGTACACATTCAGATATGTAGGCCTACGACAAATTTTAAAGCAAATATTTGAGAAATGACGCGTTCAGCTACAATTTTGCGAACTAAATATGTTCCTTGTACAACAGCTAGCAGAACATATCTTATTTGATTCATTTAACGTATACAAATTACTATAATACATATCGTTTAAGTTATAGCGATGTACTCGTTTTCATTTTAATGGCAACTTTTGGTCACATGTTTGACGATTCCACGTTATAGCACTCACATAACGAATATTTCGATAGGATACAAGTGTATAGTGAGCCAGTTATTGTGTAAGTGTAACATATTGTTATTACGTTTGTTTGTGAGGTCCAACTCCACTTACACCAATACCAGATTTTCACAACTCAGTGAATATATGGCGGCATGCCAAGAAACAATGTGTTAATTTAATACAGAAAACAAACTCCATACTGACATTAGACTACTTTTCCAATTTTTGTGCAAGTCTTAGTAGCTTTTTATACGTCTCTCTGCTACCAGTAAAGTACTATGAAAATTGTCGACTGTTAACACTATCCGCGTACGTGTAAGTTATGTTGAAATTAACACTTCCATGTGTAGAAAATATAAAAACAGGGAACATTTTAAGGAATATTTAAAAATAGTCGCTCCGACTGGTTCCTCACCAACTGCTGACTGGGCTCTGTTGTTTGGATTCATGAATTGTGCAAAAATCACATTTTATATTGTTTAAATATTAGATGTCAACGCTATGATTAATAGACTTCCAAACCGTGTAAAAACATCATGAATATGCACTTAAAATCCTTTTAGTAGTATTCAGTAGTTCTGGAAACGTTTTTTTTTCTGGTAGGTAAAATGAGGTTATGTGTCACACGAGAGTCTGGACAAGAATATAAAATTATATTCAAAATTTATAAAACAGAGAATATGTCGTAAAAGTAATTGAGATGGAGAACAAATGGTATCCTTAGAACTTGGTGACTACGTTTTTTTATAATACCAGTACGTTTTATGTTTATTGTAGTTTTTTTTAAGGTATTCTCAGTGCGCTTTACTTCAGTGCATAACAACTGCTTACGACATAACCACACTGTATGTCGTATATGCTATTGTATACCAACGAAAAATTTCATCCTTCTTACAATTTATGTTGCCCTTCCTACCTACAGCAATTTAAATTAACAAGGTTTGAAAGACGCGTAAGATCTTATTGCAAAATTTATCAGCACGAAGAACACTTTTTAAACAATAATTTACATATTATTTCATAACAAAATATATATATAAAAAAAACAAAACAAAAATTCCTGTTGGAAGGTAAATGTGAAATTCGTGCTGTGTGTTCTTTTCTTGGTAACCGAACAGCAACGCGTTACAAGATAGGTAACTTCTGGCTGTTTGACAGCAGACTTCCTGTGCCCGTAAGGGACGAGTTATTATGACAGCAAAGAAAATGACCGTCATACAGTACGTGACCACGAAAGTTTCGTTATCGGACTGTCTAATCTCCATGGCAAAAGCAGCTGTCCATTCCCCTATCTGCGGGACAGTGCGACGCGAGGTTAGAATACGGCAGAAACACGTTTGTTGAAACTGAGGTTATGTTGTCGTTAACAAACACTGTATACAAATTTAAACGCCAGGAAAAATTAATCGTATCGATGGCATGGTAACATATTCACTAATTACGAACCAACCTCCTTACTACAAAAAACGGAACGTAAGTCTGAAAAATTTTACATTTTCCAAAAATTTTGTTTAATAAAAATTTTTATGCCACATAAGTAATGTTGTTAATCGTATACACAAACAAATGATCAATCCTCTCTGTTGACTGGGCACTAAAATTTCCTATGATATAACCAAAACCCATTTCCATCTCGATTACCTACCTTCAGAAGTTCGAAAACTTGCATTCTGAGGCAGTTATTGCCATTACCTCTGCAACGGTGAGTGCAGCGTTTGAACATTTATTTTAGATTACACTACCGGTATTACTTTCTCGTACCTACACTGTGTAATACTAAAGCACATTTTAACGGAAGATGAAAATCGCAGCTCAACAACACGTCTCAGCGAATATAGCTACGGTAAACAACTGCCAATCGAACGCATTCATTTGTTGATCGTACTGTGCATGACGTCATTTCATCTGGACTCTCCAACTCAACGCTCTGTAATCGAGCATGTGTGCCGTATCCCTCGAGACACGCCCGTCATTCATCTGGCCCGATGAATAGAGATGATGGTAAATCGCGAAAATCTCTTATGCTAACATACCCTTGAAAACACCGTAGTTTCTTGCCACGTATATGATTGGGTGATACACGTTTGACACGACGTAGCTAACTACAGATCAGTAACAGGTATCAAATACTACAATAGCGGGATTCTTATTGGCTCAGTCAAATAGGGAAACAGCTCCAAATACAAGTGAAAGCCAGTAATCTTCTGGTAAGCTGAACATACGTTGAAACCCAGCAAACAGTAACATTTTCCCGAGATAAACCATCATCTCTACCGACGAATGAATGAGGCAGGCTGAACTGCAATATGGAGCAGCGTCGTAACGCAAAGGAGTTGGAAAATATGCACTGTGGGAAAATAAATAATTAGTTACCACAAAATATTTTGTCATTATGAACCTTACCAAATTTTCTTTGTAGAGGACACAACAATTTTTTACTACGCCCAATAAAGTTTTAAGCAGTGACTACACGCAAATGTTTTAACCACTACAAAAAATTTTGGTGAGGAATATACTGACAAAACATTTTGTGGCCACCGATGACCAAGAAACACAGTCGGCCAAAGGCAACGTCTGCCATGTTTCCCATATGTGGAAACCGATATGAATCCACCGGGAATCGAACTCAGACAGCCGTAAAAGGAGGAGAGTGACGATTGCGAAGTATTTTTGCGTAAGGGGGTTTGTTTTATGACATCTTGGATTTTTTCGTTTTATCTCTTATTTTTCAGTTCATACAGTACATCGATATTTTACGTACGACAGGGCTAATAAAAGTTGGACAGACTTTCCGACACTGTTGCAATCTAAATATAACGAAAAAAACTGTCCAGTAAAAAGTGATTATCCTACGCGAATGCACTGGGAAAAAAATATTGTTGGTGCAAACAAAATTTGTTTGAATCACCCAAATCATTTGTTTGTATAGGGGCAAAGAAATATTTGTTTGCTCGTACCAAATTATTTTGTTCCCTCGATATTTTTCAGGCAAATAGCTGTATTTTGTTAGCAGTACTAAATATTTAGCTGGTAATAAAATATTTTGTTGGACATATCAAATGTAGGTCTACATACAATATTTTAAGAACTAAAACATTATTTTTTATAAACTTAAAAAAATTAGGAAATTCGAAGACCTAAAAAAAAGTATAATCGGCCCCGTATTTGATTCATTATCCCTTCACTTGCCTCTTTCTATTCATGACCAAACTAACTTTTTTTTTTTTAATTGTTAGGCCCTTTGGCGTGGTCTCAACATCGCCAACGAGTCAAACACCCCCCTTTACAACTTTATTACTAGACAATTCCCTAGCTGTGACAGTTTTGTTGACTCTTACCATTGAAATGACACAAATGGACAAACACAAATTTTACACCCAGCCAGACCTGGGAATCTAACCCAGAACCCCTCGTATCAAAGTCGGTTGTTCAACCAACTGAGCTACGGGGAGGTCGGCGCAACTGAGTTACGAGTGCTTCTGTGGCATTGGGATTGTTATTTGTATAGGAATAGTTAGGCATAATATTAAATAAAATTACGATTGTACTGCTTTATTTTCAGACATGTTTGTCTTCAGTCTGCGAAGAGGTAAACGACGTCAAACAATATTACCAAAATGATTGCCGTCTACCGCAGCACAAAGAACGAGACGTGCAGCTGCTGTGTTTTTCAAGTTTATAGCATTTTCTTTTATGTTCGATCGAATTAACCACTTTAAAATTGTTATAGCTTAAATTAAGATACTTGAATTATGCTGATTAACAGTTTAGACGCCCAACTTGTCGCACAAGCTTATATTTTGAAATTTGAGGTGTACAGTGTTCGCCATCTTGTCGCTCACGCATGCCAGTCTGCCGCCTTCCACGAGTCAACCAAATTAATATATTCGCCAACAAAATCATTTAGTCCATCGAAAAAAAAATTTGGTTTAAAGCACATCACTTATAACTAACAATATTATTTTGTTAACAAGTTGTAACAAGTTGTTTGTTTACACAAAATATTTATTCGACGTCCTACAGTAACCAAATGTACGTTTGGCACAAGCCAAGTGCGTTTAAATGAATAATTTGGTCGAGGGAACAATTACATTTGTTTGGAGGACTCCAAGCTTGCTATTACAAACAAAATATTGTTTAGTTGAAGCAACATGACCCAAACAAATATATTTAGTATAATGAAACAATTCTTTCTCTCAGTGTGACGTAGTGGCCACGAAGTGCCAAGCACCACGCCGTATGGTAAGAAAGAAGGAAGGACAAGGTAGTGAGAAAAAAAAAACAAATGCATAAATATAGTGATCGATAAGGAGATAGAGAGAGGAAGAGAGAGGGAGAGAGGTAAGACACGGATTCATCTGTTCGTCAGTACAGTTCGTTTCGTCAGCGGTGATGCTCGATGAATCATCACTTGGTGCGGGTTCACGTTCGACACGACGCAAGGGAAGTCAGTCATTGGCAAGCTTGCTCCATCTTGATTCTGCGAATTTTTGCGGTGCTCAGCAGGATAGTGCAGGGGGAATTTTACCAAGACTAATCGCACTAAAAAAAAAGTTACTATTAACTAGTAGCATATCTAAAGGAGCTATCTGTGACTAGCGTCTGATGCAAAAGTTATTTTCGTATCAGCCAATGTACATATTTATGCGCCGTTGGAATGAATATATGCACTGATTCGCCTAATTTACAAACGTATTTGAAATTACGAAAAATGATTTTTATATTTAATATCAAAATAGTTTTTATAAAAGCGCACTTTACACCAGCTGGCTGAATCATATTAAATCTATGTACTGTGTTCAGGTGAGCTAAATTTTGAAAACGTGACTTACACAAATGACTTAACAAAATATCCTAATTTATAGAGCCCGGTAGTTTTCGCGAAAAGATTTTTGCAGCACTTTGTTTCAGTGCCTTACGTGCACATCTGCAGCTCTGCTCTGTGGTCGGTGATTGAATGTCGAAACACCCAGCGTGTGGAGGTTAAACCCGCAAATCACAGACGTGATGTGTGGCAGTTAACCGTGTACTTATTGGCACAGTCTAATGAATAACGACTCTGCACAAAAACACTCTGCCAATAGTCATGAAGTTGAGCTGCGGGTGTGCACGTAAGGCACTGAAACAAAGCGGGGCATAAATATTTTCGCGAAAACTACCGGGCCCTACAAATTTAATGTGTAGCCTTGTAGTTCTAAGGAAACAATTTACTTAGTTCTTAATAGTTTTTATGTGTGCGAATTTGTTATAGTTTAACATGTTAAAAAAAAAGTAAAAGGCAAACGGAAAGGGGCAGTAGTAACATTCACCGAGTGACGCACTTCCGAACTCGCACTCATACGTGGACGTCATCCCTAATTAATTAAATATAACATGATCCTAGGATGGAGCGACGTAGGAACTACGACGGCAAAAAGTAACAGGAGTATCCAGAGAAAGCCCGCTGGTCGGAAGTTGCTGCGGTAACAGCGTGTCCCTACTTTCCTTACCCTCGACCTCTTCAACACAATCAATAGTAGCGGTACTTTTAGTTTACTAAATTGTAACGCGGTTCCGTTTAGTGTACCGAAATGATAACCTTATTTTGTAGTTCACCATTGCTCGTTTTTGTCTTTTGACAAACATTACAAAATATTAGTCGCCCTGTTTGTCACGTACGTGTTCCTATACAATACGTCACACTGCGATGAAACTTGGTTGAGTTGTGCAGCAGATCAGGGTACCCAAAATATTGAGGGAATAATTTTATTTTTCAAAATGTTTCTAAAAACAGCCATAAATGAGTTTTGCACTTTTTCGTTTTTTTTTTTTTTTTTATTGAATTTGAAATAAAAATACTTGCCAGTTTGCTGCAAGGGCTGATTCCCTGCCTTTCCCCGATCATTTGAGCCAGTTGTTTCCGTTTGTAAAGACCTCGGTGTCGACAATACGTCCTACCTATCTCGGCAGGGAGGATTCGTGCCAAACGATGGCGATGGTCGATGGGTAGAGCCCACGATTTTTGGTGAAAAGAATTCTGCAACAGTTAGTTTCAATGCCTTACGTTCACATCTGCAGGTCTGCTTCTTGATTATTGGCAGAATGTATAATTGCACAGGCGTGGCTCATTTGACTTGTGCTAACAGGAACAAGGTTACTACGACACCACGCGTCTGTGATTTGCGGGTAAAACACCGAGACGCTGAGAGTTTAAAACAGCCAACCACTGACCAATAAGCAGAGCTGCACATGTGTACATAAGGCATTGAAACAAATTGTTGCAGAATTATTTTCACCAAAAATCGTGGACTCTATCGATGGGTCTCCGCAGGGTACTCCTGAGTACTATCCAAGACACAAGGCAAGACCAAGGATATGGATTAACGTATTAAATTACGTTATATGTAGCTCAGTACCTGACGAGGTGAGCTGGTTTTACAACGGCCCTTTAACAACGAGTTCCTTAGAGTTAATGGGAACGCGGTGGCCGGATGGTCAGACTATCCGTCTCCCACGAAGGCGATCCGGGTTCGATTCCCGGCGTGGTCGGTCCCCGGATTTCCGCATGTGGGGTCGTGCCGGACGATGCCATTGGTCAGCGTGTTTTCTCTGGAATCTCCCGTTTCCCACGCTCTTACATTTCGGCGCTGCTCCATACTCACCTCATGTCACCCCTCACCCGGACTTAAGTTCTTGAGTGCTGACCAAATTCTCTCACTTACTCCTACAGTTGATGAGAGTGAAATGAGGTGAAGGTACAACACCACAGCCATGCCCGAGTCAGGATTCTAATCCGGGACCTTTCGCACCGTCGACCGATGCCTAACCGATTACGCTGCGGAGGCTGGCACAGTACCTGTCGAATCTACATATACACCATCCCGGAATTTATCGTTCATATTGTTGCGACTCACACTGCTGTAACATCTATTAGTAGATACTGGAAACATTCACGGGTTCACTTACCTGTAGACTAGCCTCCAAGAATATTTAAGAAATTCAGCAGACAGCAGATGCTCATTAGCTGCTTGTTGTTAAAAGTGATACAGGTGTGTACTAGGTACATTTTTATTACTGGTTCAGATACTTGTAGGTGGTGTCAAATAAGTCAAAGACCATGTGAAAGTGACACAAACACACAGTTGTTGGAATACTAGCTTGTGTCCAAATGAAAACGCAAATTGCTCAGGTCTCTATTAGTATTTTTTTAATACCCCTGAAAACTGTGAGCAAATAAGTATTTAATGTCCAAAAAAAATCTCGAAAAGAAAAACTCATAAAATTATTATTATTTTATATTTTTATTCCTAGAGAAATATTCTTACCTTCTCACAGTAGAAAATAGTTTTAGTCTAAATGCCACGGGTTCCCATGTATGCTGTTTTTTGAGAGTTGAAAATTTTTAAATCCTGAAGGAAGCAGATATTGCAAAACCTTTACATATAAATATTGGAGATAGTTTGTACTATGTAGCCTATTTTTTTCCCCACACATAAGTTTATATAATTTTGGTTAATCATCGACTTAATTTAATTTTCTTAAAGTCGATAACTAGCCTCAACTATAAAAACTTACGTATTAAAAAAATTAGGCTACATAGTACAAAAACTTCCAACATTTCTACGTAACGGTTTTGCGATATCTGCTCCCTTTCATGATTGAAAAAATATAACTTACTAAAATAGCAATAATAGGGACCCATGGCTTTAAAGTAATATTTTTATAGAGGACTGAGTCTCGCAGAACATAATTAACATGTAAATCCTTGGCCTTGCCCGCCCCAGGGCTCCGAGATAGGCAGCTGACCAGAAACACCAACTTCACTCTCCCTGGTTCGTGATCAAGTGAGAATTTTTTAACATCATCGTGTCTTAGAACAATAATTTAAGTATTATTATTTATATTGAACGTAGACCTTAACTGTTGAGTTCAGAACAATCTACACACTTCGACTTAAGTTGCTTCGTTTATGATAGAAAGTGGTAGGAAACCACAAATTATCTGAAAGTAAAAAAGTAGTAGGGTTTCAAAAGTACTCACTTTGAGCGCTTAAGCTGGTTCTATCCGACGCAATGTACATGCAATTTCCACGCAATATGCTGATATTGCATTGGAGCTCAGACACACAATTCTTGGAACCTCACATGCAATGCAAGCGGCGGTGCAATTTCGGCAAATAGAACATGCTCTATATTTTGATGCAAGTTGCGTGGAACAAGCAACGTGATTGGCCATTGTAATTGATTATTTTACTTATTTATGTATATATATATATGTATATACGCGTTCTTGTACATAATCATTACTTTATTTGAATGTAGGCACCAAGTCTTCCACAATACCACAGCTGAAACTCACAATAATGTAATCGAAATAGTGTTGGTAGTAAAAAATGTAATTTATTTCAATGACAAAGAAAATGTAATGTATAA
>PNEQ01062164.1:0-15762 GCA_003012365.1 Medauroidea extradentata | reverse complement strand
CAAATGTTACATGGAAAATGATTTGGTTTGAAGTATATTTCATTGACTTTTACATGAGTTTTAATAGTATGTTCCAATGGAGTTTTGTGTGCATTGCCTGACTGAGTAATATGTCTGGTGTAGTACAAGTAAGTAATGAGGGTGCGTTTGCCTAGATGAAAATTGAGTTTAGTTTGATGGATGAGAACGAAATGTAGGTTTGTACGTCTTAGAAAAGTTTAGCAAATAATTATTATCGGGCATGTTTTGACTGATATGAATGTACTGGAGATGATACCGTATGTAGCATGTGCCAGCTATTGATATTTGGTACAAAAGGGAAGGCTTTTGGTTTTGTTAGGTTATATGTTTGAAGTGTACG
Organism: Medauroidea extradentata; assembly: GCA_003012365.1. Taxonomy (NCBI): domain Eukaryota; kingdom Metazoa; phylum Arthropoda; class Insecta; order Phasmatodea; family Phasmatidae; genus Medauroidea; species Medauroidea extradentata. The sequence goes on along the minus strand of PNEQ01062164.1, from coordinate 15,401 downwards.
GTTTGTGTGTGTTGCCTGACTGAGTAATATGTCTGGTGTAGTACAAGTAAGTAACGAATGTGCGTTTGTCTAGATGAAATTGGGTTTTGTTTTAATGGATGAGAAAGAAATGTTGGTTTGTATGTCTTAGAAAAGTTTTGCGAATAATTATTATCGGCTATGATTTGACTGACATGAATGCACTGGAGATAATACCGTACGTAGTATGTGCCAACTACAGATATTTGGTGTAAGAGGGACGGCTTTTGGTTGTGTAAAGTTATATGATTGAAAGGTGCAGTTTATTATATTCATGTGGTATGGTTATCTGATTTAACATTGTAAATATGTGATGATATTTACTTAACGTACAGTATCGATAGTTTACTATGTGACCCGCCTCGGTTAGTTAATGAATGCTGATATAATACTGAAGTGTATGTTACGTATGGATGATAAAATGAATTTAGAAGTATGGTTGTTTTGATGCATACAAATCTAAAATGATAAGCTGAGTGTAGCTTTGACCTATCTTGATAATTTAGTAGGTAAACGAATATTACAAGTGATGGTGGGTTAAGGTGCTATGTATAGTAGTAGGTAAGTTAAAAACAAAAGTGTTGAACTTGTGATTTAGAAAAGTCATCGCAGGAAAAAATGTCTTATGCTGTATGGAATATAACGGTTTCGTATCAGTGGTCTATGTGCGCGACGATCATTTTAACATGGACATGACTTTTGTTGAATCTGAAGACATGTTAGCTAGAAGGACAAGTTTGGATTTCTAGTGATGGCAAAAGACTGAGCTCAACATATGGGACTGTCAGAAAGCTTTCACCAGTTTATCGTATGTGCCCGACCATGAGTCATGATAAGCTTAATTTTTTACACTATATTAAACATGATTTTTACCAAGAGGGATATTGGTTCGAACCTCCGTGGACGCATCAGAAAATCAAATACACGCTACTTGTTCAGAATTTAAAAAGAAATTCTACAGTGTATACGTTTTTCAAATCCGAGCAGCCGTTTGCAAAATATAGATTTGTAAAGTCACAAAGTAATATGTTTTATTATTCTCCACTACAGATATATACTGTAGCTGGTCTGAGCTGTGTGTCTCGATTCGAAACGTTCACACCCGCCCGCCCCCCTCACTTCATAAGCCTATCTGACACCTTACCGGCCGTAGATGTAGTGTGATTAGTCTCTGTCTCTGTCTTTCTCTCTCTCTCGCTCTCTCTAGCACACACGCTTCCAGTAGTCTCCACGCGAATAAAGTAAATGCATTGTAATTTGCTCGATCTGATTTAATTTAAAAAAATTGTGATGTTATTGAAAATAATCAAATATACGTGTTAGTATCTTTTAAAAATATTATTTTTTCACAATTGATAACCTTGACGAATTAAATTACAGAAAAACATCGCATTTTGGATGCACTTTTGTAATTCATGGTGGATATAAATATGACGGTCGTCTCTGATATTAATGTGCAAGGTAAAAATGAATCATAGTTATGTTTAAATAGAAAAAACACTGAAGACTCTTCTTACGTTTTTTGTTGTACTGTAATTAGTTTCATGAAAGTTATGTTTTTGCCTGACTACGATAAGTAGGGTAGAAAGGAGGGGTCGAGTATAGTTAAGACGAGCAAAGTAGAAATATCTGTTCTGTATATTAGTAATAAATTGTTGTTTAATGTAAGTAGGTTTATATAATTTTTACGTATGGAATTGTTAAGAATGGTTAGGGTAAGAGAGAGAATTTAGTTAGCGACCAACATTAAAGTCTTATGCGCTGGAAGAAAGATTAGGTTTTAGTCTGACTGTGAGATAGGAACTTGAAAGGAAATAAAGACGTATTAGAACTGAAATACATATGGAAGAAACTTTTAAATATATGGAATAATGTATTTGGTTTCAAATTTACATACTATGTACAAAAGCAAATGAAGAAAAGTCCTGTAGCTTTACACGTATTCATTTTTACTCTCGCTTATTAGTATAATGTATTCTACATACACGTTACGCATCGTGTATGATGTCTGTTGATGGCGAAAAATGATTGACTATACTGAACGAGATCTTCCATCTTGAATGATAATAACTCTTAACTACTGGAACATTACCCTACGAAGAATGATACATGCTACTGGCTGTACCGTAACCTTCTACAGATATTTCACTTCGGTAAGAGGCGAGAAGTATTTTCAGAAAGTAAAAAGTAGACGAAATTTAAGGTGAGAAAAAATTTTTGGTATCTTGGTTTGCATTACGAGTCAAAATGCAGAGTCAAGACTCGAACTACAAAGGTATGCTTTCCTTTGTCTATAGAATGGTATTTTATGTTCTAGCAAAGAAATGTGAAATGTATATATGAATGCACTTTAATATAAAACATGAAATTCGGTAACAAATATGTTTGCAAGACTGGATATAAGAGAAAAGGATAAAACTTATATTAATAACTGCAGTAAGTATACGAATATCGGTAGTCTGGGAGAGGAGATATTTCAATAGTGAAGAGGTAACATTACCTCCAGTGAAGATGGAAAATATTCGTGTGTGTTCTTACCGCAAGCATGTATTAATGGAAAAATATCAGTACGTGAGTGAAGTCGGATGACATTAAAGTATTATTCATAGTATGTACCAGTGAGAAAACTAGGATATCTGGATTGGACAAAGCAACAACTAGCAACGGTAAACGGGTTAGTATTCGATAAGGTCTCTTCTCTGTAGCTATAAGTCATCATTTAAGGAAATTGTAACCTTTACGTGTTTAACTTTGTGAGAATCGACGTCAACACCTTCTAGACGCCAGTGCTACAAGACATTTGCGTGTGGATACGCTGTATGGAAACTAGGAATAAGTAAATGTAATACAAACCAGTGTCGTACAGCATATTGATGTTAGAGCTGTAGACTGTTTGCACGTATAGCATATAAGTACATGTCATGATATTCTCCCTGGAAAGCAACAAGATTCGACGATGGATTGAACTTAGGAGAAAATTGAACCTACTACGAATGTTGTGTTAATGGTGAGGCCATTACTAACTTCTGTTTCATATGTGAACAGCCCGGAATATTTGTCAATGAATTCAAGATACCCTTGTTGATTCTGTTACATGATGTACAGTACATGTTGACATAGGGTAGGTGGTATGAGACGAAAAAACATGTATGAATAAGGAGAGTTTGGTTAATTTATACTATGGGTGTTAGAAGTGGGTGCGCGAGTTCAGTCAATTAAGAATATGACGAGATGATTACGACGAACATGATAAAAGTTGAGAAGCTAAAGCATCTACGGTTGTACAGATATTTATAATAAAAATTTAATTGTATTCATGTATTTGGCTTTCTGAGGTAGTCTGAAGACATAATATTGAAATGAAATCAGCAAGGACTAACGTACATTACATCATAGTATGAAAGAAAATTCGGTTCGATAACCTTGAGAAGAGTTGGAAAATCACTGAGTTAAGAAATAAAATGTATGGATGGAGTGCTATTACACTGAACCGGTACCGTATTAAGACATACATTGTAGGAAAGCGAACAGGACGAAGCACGTACCACTGTATGATATTCATTAAATTGTTTGAATAAGAGATGTTTGTGTCAGGTTATATGCGTTGTAACTTACCTATGACCACAACTCACTTCGGAAAAAAAATAGAACAGTATGTGTTCGATATTTCCTGTAACTAGTGGGAATTGTAGCAGTGAAGCAGAATTCTATCTACATCAGTGAATAAGTTATGACGTGATGTGAGCTCGTGTTGAACAACTTCCACTAGCACTGCGGTAGCTTTACCTCTGTTGGCGATATCTTCACCGGTGATAACTACCTACATGACAATGACTATGTCGGCGCATGGGACTTCCTTGTCAAAACTGGTAATATATGTGACTGGGTCAACGAAGCATGGATGAAGCTTCAGTTACAAGGCCATAGTTTTGCAATGTGACGACATGAAGTTGATGAGAACGCTAAACTAATGTTTTTTGTTGCTTAATCAAGCAATACATGGGCATGCCTGAGATAGTTTTAAAGTAAAGACTAAATATATTTTCAAGGTAGCCTATGTGGTGTTTGATTTACAAGTAGTTGATTATATATTATTTGTAAATAACATGAAATGTCTGGGGGAGAAAGAGTTTTTTAAATGACGTGGGTTTTTGACGAGAATTAATATTAGGATTTAAATACTTTTTTCTTGTAAAAAGTAAAGATAGAATAAAAATAGTAATACATGAAACTGAGGTAGCTGTTCTGATATGGAAGAAGGCCAGTGATACGAGATTGGATGATGATATATGCATGGCTGCGTGATGTCGTGTATATGAAACTGCTCGCTAAGCAGAGACAATGTCATACGAGCGTGTATGCACTGCAGAAGAGTGTAATGATCAGTTCGGACAGGTTCTGACTGTAACTGTCAAAATTTTTTTTGCGTAATTTTTTAATTTTTTTTCTAATTATTTTTTACATGTACTTCTTGTTGTATTAATGTGTATTTATGTATAAGGTTATACACTTCAAGTTGTAAACCGGCCTAGAGATGAATCTTGTAGTGTATAAATAAATAAATACACATGCATTTTGACCACTGTTTCAGTAGGTGTTAGTAGTAGCGAAATAATAAGCATGAATTTCTTCCTTTTCCGAATACTTCGGAACCTTGTAATTAGCTATAGTCAGTCCCACGAGCGTGCAACATTGGTGACGTCGAAAAACACTTCAAATCTTAAAGGCGGATTCTCGCGAATCTAGGGCCCGTCCACCTCTCGTGACGGCCACAACTAGAGTCTCCACAAATAATCCGCGGACGACGCGAATACCCGCGCTAGGGGCACAACCACCTCTCGTGGTGCCCGCGACAAGTTTCCCGCAAACCAATATGTGGACCCCTGCGAATTCCCGCGGCTCGGGACACAACCAATTCTCGTGGTATTCGAACAGCGAGTCTCACAAATATAATACGCGAATATCCGCGGCAAGGTACACAACCATCTTTCGTGGTGTTCACGCCGAAGTCTATCACATACCCGGACCCCCGCGAATTTCCGCGGCTCGGGACACAACCACCTCCCGTGGTGTCCGCGGCACGAGTCCCCGAAACAAACCTGACCAACGTGCTCGCGGCACTTTCCCTTAAAACTCCCCCCATTTACTCCCAGCCTATTACAAGTCCTGTGGACGACTGTCATAACTAAACATGGTCTTTCTTCCGCATCGGTTTAATATAACATTTCCAAATTCATGCAACTTAACATTAACATTCACACCAACTTATACACAAAATTTCAACTCTCTACGCTAACTAATAATAAAGTTAATATTTAATTTTACTGCAGGGGGTAAGCGAAGCCACGTCCCTGAGCTGATCTACTTCTCACCCTTTTAGCCTTGGTTCCCACACAAATTCAAGGCTGTGGGCTAGCTTTCGTCCTACATTTCCAGCTTTCTCTTTTCGTCGGCGTGAAGGGTTAAATAGCCGTGACACAATCCAAAATACTCCTCTCCAACCCTTCGTCTCTGGCCAGTATACAAAACTAAATTAACAATAAATGAAATTCAACAAATTATTACGGTTGAGCAAGATTGAACACATAATTATGAGTACAATGAAATGTCAACGGACTCTCTACGACAATTCTAACATTTTTTTCGTTATTTACAATGAACATTATGTTTAATAGATATGAATGGCAAGGAGGCCTGTTACTTTTTCACTTCACTTCACCGATTTGACTGGCCTTCGCTCAAAATCGTTACAGCCATAAGCAAGACATGAAAAATTCTTACAAACCAAAAGTATCAATTAGAAACGCGACATCGCCATAACGGAAAAGACGGAAGAATCAAGACAACCCGAAATGACGAGAAGATACAAGGACAGCACAAACACAAAACGCGTGCCGAATACCCGACACAGGCTCCAAAAAACCGAACCGCCCACGGCTGTGGCTACAGAAGAACTTTTCCATGTTCACAAACTCATCTGATTCTGCCAGAGTATAAATAAACACCATAGAAACCCAGCATAGAGACGTAGAAAAAAACACAGAAAAGTTTGGAGAAAATAAGAGATGCAAACATACGAAATGCAAAAGTCACTTATTTTCACTCAAAAGGGTTATTTTCTTAAGAAAGTGTAGCCAACTACTCATTATCTTGGACGCTGAACTTCTGGCGTCACTTCTTGCGATGCAACGCTGTGCGTCAACGAGAAATGAACTGTCTGAAGCAACATCGTGTCGTACATAATCGCTCGCGAGAGGCGAGACGCTATTTCAGAGGCGGACGGAAAGCAAATAGAGTCGGTCGTACATAATAAGCCCGCTAATATCAATCAAGTTAACGTCACTGTATGACTTAATTATATTACTTACCTGCTGTTTCGAATATATTTCCTCACTTATTGCTTCCTCAAAAGCATTAAAATACGTAAGTGATTCAAATGGAAGTGCACTGAATATGCCAATATCCTCACTGTTTTTATTCAAACTTGAAGTCTCACGGGCTAACAATGTGTCCACTTTTTCATCGAGAGACAAAAATCTTTCCTTAAGGTCTGCCATTGTTGCTTGCAATGGAACCAATAGCAGTCTGTCACGTTCTGTAATGCAGATAAAAGTATGTCAATGAAAACCCAACACACAGTAAAAACATTGCAGCAAAAGACACACGTACCTATAAAATCATCACTTTTAAATTTACAAATACACATGTAGGACTTTGTGCTTTTACTGCACTTGAAAAACATAACAAACGTACTAAGTAATATTTCAGCTAATAACATTATTAGGTCAACACTGAAGGTGTCAATGAATTGAGCTTTCTACCAGAAAATTGTGTAGAGGCATTTTCTGCTTGTAGCCTTATCCTCATCACAGCCAAGCTTCTATCCTCAAAAAAGGAATGTTAAAATGGAGTCTGAAGGCAAAACACTCTAGACAAGTGTACATAGACAAAAGCCAAGATTGACTCTTTTACAACCAGTTCACCTGATGAGTTAGAACATATGAATACCAACTGATGACCTCCTACAAACCAAATAACCAGTATGGTTAGCTTAGTTTGAGTCTAAGTAACTAGGCATTGTATTGAACAGTAGTTTTCCCACATAATAATTTTCATAAATGTGTATGACAATATTTTTTTGCCTTGCGTTCTTTCCGCTGAGAAATAAAAAATATAATTAGTATTTATAACAGGGATAAGAGGGCAGGAGCAGACAGAGCGTAGGTCCTGGGAGCGAAAGGGGAAGGAGCACAATATATGCAGCATGAAAGAATATACCGTAAAAACCCACGTAAGATGCGCACCCCTATTTTCAAATTCAAATTTGGGGGGAAAAATGTATTTCAAAAAAATTAATTAAAAAAAACAACTTTATTTCTTCCTGTTTTCCGACACAAAAATTGGCCGATAACGCTGTGAAACACTGTTACATAACGACCACTCTGAGACAGAACGATGATCGTTTCACACGACACTAGGCCACACGCGCATTCCTGAGCATGCGTAGCACTGACCAAGTCACCCACACTGTAGCCAAGTTTACAGCTCGCGCCAACACTCAAAATGGAAATTCTCCATATACGACGTGCACCCCATTTTTAGACATCCAAATTTAACAACAAATGTGTACGTGGTACGTGGGTGTTTACGGTACCTACTAACAATTCAATACTTTCAAATTATTTCTTATTGAATTATCTTATAATTAGTTACGCACTTTATCAATACTTAAAAAAATAATTATCTGTACTTCAAATTACTCAATTTACATTACAAACAAAGCATTCCCATCTAAGTTGAAAAAAACTGGAGCTAGTTAATGTCAGAAGTTGGCACCACGTGTTGTCTGTGAGTGGTTTGGTTGGTTAGGAAAGTATTGTGAAGTGGAATCAAAACCTGGAGGAAGAGAGGTTGACGATGTGAGTTATCGCCTAGAATAGCAATTATTCTATTTACATTAGTTTCTAATAATGCATAGGCTAAAAATAATAATATTTATTCTTTACCTATTACATAAAAACTGTGATAGAACAGTTACTTAAAATAAAAATTGAGTATGGAGACTTCAAACCGTGAAGTTTGCCAACTCCATATAACCCCAAAAACTAATGCATGTTGTGGATAATGGAACAACTGGGAGAAATTTAAAATGAATGTCCCTTCCATTACTTTTTTGTAACTTCTACCATTTGTGACTGTCATGGGCATAGCCCGATATACATTAAATGTACATATTGAAGGGATAATTTGTGTAAATATTATTAGAAACTGTCCATTAGAATTAATTGTCAGATGCTTTTAGTATCAAGCGGTGGCAATCACGGCAATTAAACAGGCTAGAATTGTAGTACAGAGTTGGTTCAAGTTTTGTTGTACTCTGTGTAAATAGTATTATGTGATAGGGATGATAATAGGATGATCAGGGAGAGTTAATGTATATTTTATATGTTGGACTGGGGAGATGATGAGATGAGAGCCAGAGTAGTCGCCCACACATCTGTAAGTACTCTGGGCTGTGTAGCCATCGACAGTGACAAAGTGCTGGTCGACCCCTCCTACCGCCTGCACGAGGCTGCCAGGGGTTGGGGGCGAGGAGAGCTAGCAAAACGGCCAACTCTCCCAACCGTTTAATTTAAATTTTAAGTATTTGTATATGTTTTGCAATAATTATAGTTAATTGTAATAAAGAATGATGTCAAAATTATATAAATTTAAGCTGTGATTTAGGGAAATAAAATCACCACGAAATATGGTCGTAATCGCCCGAATTCAGAGCAATACCGGAAGGCCGGGGATTTGAAACAAAGCTCCTGATTGGCTGGGAGGAGCCGCGTCTGAAATCGTCGCTTGGCATGCGTGCCGGCAGCAGTGCCGAGAGGGAGACGAGTCTGGGCCACAGCCGCGGACAGATGCGAGTGTTCGTGTCCCGCGGGTCCGCGTCTCAGTAGGCCACCAGGGGTGCGTTACCAAGAGCCTTATATACGCGTTTGATTACATTTAATTGTCGGGCAAAGGCGATTAGATGTCCGCCGATTTAATCGCAATTCGCAGGCCAAGAAGCTGACTCAGTGGCCTGAGTGCGGTGCGGGAAGTCGTTGTGCGATTCCTGCCGCGAATAAGGGCGTTTACGACCGTGTGGAGTGGGTTGCCATATAAAGAAATAGCGCTTGTTTCACTTGGTAGTTTGGACCGATATAGACTCTCGCAAAGTAAGTGTTGAGTGGTTGGTCACTTACTGACTTTGACTGACTTGTGATCGGGAGTAAATCAAACCGCTGGGCTAGTCGAGGCAATTTCTGGCACGGGATAGATTTAATCAAAGCCTTTATTGATTAATCAATTAATTTAAATAAAGTAACTCCGATCTTATGACCGCGAGGGAGTTGCGGGAGTTACAGATTGGCTTAACCAACTTAAAGGCCTGATCTTATACACTCCCCGAGATATAACTCGAACATTTCGCGACGCGAGAAGTGCGGCGAAATAAGAGACTGCGACGGAGACCGTGCGGCATCGCGGAGAGCGGAAACGTGGCGGAAGGTGCCAACTTTCGTAAACGTACGGCGAGAGACTGACCCAAGGACGGAGCTGCGTGTGAGCACACACCACTGAGGCACTGCGGCTTTGGCGGCGAGGGTACCAGCTGTTGGACCGACATCTGGACGGAGCAGCGACGGAACCACGACGCAGGTCTTTGGCGCGAGTGTACCAACGTCGGACGGCGAAGGAGCGGTCCCAGAGAAGACATCACGACCTCACGACGTCCCGACAACAGATGGGGCGGCGCATCGAACCCAGGTGCCGATTGAACTGTCCAGGTGGTGAGTGGTCACTTCAAAGTACCTTTCAGCAGTCAGGTGACGTGATCCAGGACGGAGCGGCGAGTGACATCAGCGGTGAAAGTGTTAGCTGTTGTGCATGCTACCCCTAGGTTATGCTCACTAGGTACCGCTCGGCGAAACTCCGAGACACCGACAGGCTGTCCCCAGAGGAACGAGTGCAGATAAGAGTAAGTACTATAATGGAGGGTACTGGTGCAATAATTCCTAACGAAGTAGAGCTCGGTGAAAGGCCAGAGATGGAGGGGATAGACGGTGTTTCTACAGACCCAGGTTCGAGCCAAGGTCTAGGTAGGGTGACGACCGAGTCGCTGCAGGACAGTTCTGCGTCGGGAGCCGGCAGTGAGGTAGAAATGCAGGGTCCTGAACAGGTAGGTCTACATGAGCTGTTAGGAAATATGATGGCAGTAATAAAAAATCAATCACAGGGCTTGCAAAGTCAGATGCAGCAGATGGGGAACGAATTAGGGGAAAAGATAAATGCAGTGGACAAGCGATTTCGCACTTTCGAGGCCCGAGTGGCACGTCAGTTCGCGGAGCACGCCACTGAGATAGAGGCAAAAATCGATAGTCGTTTGGAGGAGTTTAAGTCGCACTGGCAGGTGGAAACTGACAGACAGAACGAGGCTAATATGCAGGCCAGAGGAGCAATTTGCGAGAGGATAAACGCAGTCGCGGAGTTGTGCGAAACTCATGTTCAGATTGTGAGGTCCGATGTTCAGGTCACACAGATGCGCGTCGAAGACATCTCTAGCGACGTGAGTCGTATTGAAAATACCGTGCTCTCGTTACAACGAAAGGTAGGTGACATAGAGACAGAGCACAATAACTTGGCGCGAAATATCGCACAAGGTACGTCTATCGGAGGAACACTGACAGTTACGCTGCCTAATGTGAGTCGATTAGTCCCTCTTTTTATTGGACAGCTAGATGGTGCGAGGCCGGTCCGCTTTATCAAACGCATGGACAAATATGTGAGGAATTTTCCATGTAGTGAGATTCTGCGAGTGGAGTTATTTCTGAGTCGGTTGGCAGGGCCTGCGGACAACTGGGCGCAGTGTGTGTTGGAAAGTTGGGGAACTTACGACGAATGTAGGGCAGCATTCATGCATCGCTTCTGGTCTCCGATTGTCCAGGATAAATTAGTAAACTACATTTATCAGGGTCGATATGACTAGGACAGCGAAGTGACTATGTCCGATTATCTAAGGGAGATAATTGACGAGAATCGATACCTGAACCAATCGTTCTCTCCGTCACGTCTAACCTACCATTTGGCGAAGCACCTACCACGGTATGTCAGAGAGGCGATAATTACTGCCAAGGTAGAGGACACCGACGCACTAATTAGGCTGGTAGAGGGGTTTGAGATGCAGGCGGACCGAACTCAGCTGGACGGGTTTCAAGGCCAAGCGGGGTTAGAGAGACGTCACTGGAAGCGAGAAAGCCAGGAACGGGGAAAAAGCAGGCACAGAGGATGGAAGGAGAGAAGGGATAGACGAGGAGAAAATGACCGAGGAAGTGGGTCTGCGTGCGGGCAGCCCCCATTGACGCGCACAGCGGGAGTGAGACAAATGAAAGTATTGAATGACCCGGTAGGGACAGAGACGCATGCTAGAAGCAATGGGATCGTTGACTGGGGGCTCGAGAATCAAGTATACACAATGGCCGAGGTAAACGAACAGTTTGCTCAGTCGGGAAATGGACAGAGCCTAGCTGCGGGAGTCCCGCGCAGTTAAGGGCTCGGAAGGAAGGGACGGAGTATCAGGCATACAGATGCGAGATAAACATGCCAATAGACGAAGCAGTAAACGAAGCCTTATGGGATTCGCCCAATCCGACTGGCGGAGTAGGCGCAGAAAAATCACCTGTTGTGAGCATGACTATTTGCAGGCGCGAGTTTAAGGCCATTATTGACACTGGGAGCGAGGTTTCTTTGATGCGAGAGTCTGTGTAGCGGCTGATGCAGGGCGAAGGGGGGAGTAAAGAGATTGCGATGTTACCTGTCACAGGCATCGCAATAGTAGGCGTAAATGGTAACAAAATGAAAGCCATTAGCCAGCAGGTCGTAGTTGATGTCGGCATAGGCAAGGTAAACACTCCCCTTAATTTTCTCGTTGCGAGAGACGTGAAACCAGAGGTGTTGATTGGCATAGACACCCTGTTGCGGATAGAGGCGCGCATTAATTGCAGGAAGAAGATGTAAGGTTTCTCTGTAAATGGGCAAGAATATGAGGTGCCGACGGGCGGTAACCCGGTGTGCTCACATGAGAACAAACAAACAGTACTGCATGTTTCTGCGAGCACATAGAGCACATAGAGGCACATAGAGGCGACGGCACTGTGCACCGCGCAATCAGGGTCAGAAGCGTACCACTACCGAAAATTTCCGCTAGATAAATCACAGCGGGACGAGCTGGAAACGACCTTGTTGTCACATGCAGGCGTGTTTTCGACGGAGCCCGGGAAAATAAAAACATTCGTCAGCCAGTTTAAGGTGAAGGCCCACAAGCCATATGCTGCGCACGTATACCCTGTGCCACATAAACTGAGACCGGCAGTAGAACAGGACCTTGCTCGGCTGTTAGATAGGGGCATTATTGAGCGGAGCACATCCCCGTACCAAAATCCGCTCGTAATGGTACCAAAGAAACAGGGCTGTATGCGAATCTGCTTAGATGCAAGACTGATCAACACACTGATTGTGCCTGAGCGAGAAATGCCGCCGCCGGTAGAGGAACTGTTGCAACGGTTTAAGGGGTGTCGATGTTTTTCGCGCATTGACCTAGATATCCAGTATGCACCACCGAGATGGCAGGTACTCGCAGACACGCTGTCGCGCAATCCGCCAGGGGGAGATGGCAACGTTGCAAGGAACACGGAATTTCAAGTGTTGATAGTCAGGCCCCTTAATAGGCAGGAGATGCGCAAGTGGAGAGAGCGACTGTGCATGGGGCAGGAGACGGACCCTGAGATCAGAGAGACGCGCGAGAAATTGCAGAACCTTCCACCCGAACACTCTCTGCATCCGATGTTTTCAAGGCACAGGCAGGGCAGTAGGCTTTGTGAAGCATCCTGTAGGAGGACATTGTAAATAGGACGGGGAAAGAGCTGTTGTATTTTTTTGTGTATTTTGTTGTCGCCAGTAGTTGTGAAGGGGGATAGTCGACCTTGGCCTTACCCGAACTGTAGGTGCCGGGCTGAGAACAAGTTCAAGGGTGTTTTATTTGCTCCTTCCCAAGTTGTCTGTGATTTTTTTGTTAACTCCGACATGCACCGTTTCGACCCAGAACTCGCTCAGTGGTACCTAGGGGGCACTGACACCTCTAATGCAAAGGGGTTAGTCCAAACCTTAGGAAACTCCTTTTAAAATGGAGCTTAGCTCAACTCAAGTTCCTTTAAAATAAAATGAGCTAAACTCCAGTAAAAGTTCACTTAGGAGAAAGGAGCTAGCTCACGCTCAAAACTCATTTTTCGTGGAGCTCAGCTCATTTCAAGTTCCTTTCAAAGATTCTGTTACCGTTATTTAAAAAAACAAATATAATAAAATCGAAATAAACGATGTATGCTGGAGCAGCACAAAAAAACAAGAGGAGTAGGGTAATGGAAAAATCACCAAGAAAATCCACTGACCAGTACCACGATGGCCCCTAAGAATTTTTAAAAGGAAATGCTAATTATATTACTTGCAATAATAGCATACCTCTGCATACTCTGTGAGGAATTTAATTTCATCAGATGTCAAACGAACTAATCCAGCTGCATCAAACAACTGATGAACACATTCTTCTTTGTCCCTTAGGACAGAATTGATGCAAACAACTGAATCAAAGGTAGAATTCCACCTTTTTGAACATGGTACCACGAAGTATCTACCAATCTTTTCTTTCTCCGCCAGCGCTCCAAGGTAGGCACTTAGGCAGCACCCTTAAGAACATGGTAAACAATCACAGAAGTATAGCTAGCGTCGGCAGAACACATCAGCAGCAGATAGCGCACTTGGCCGGCTCAGCTAACTAACCCCCCTCCCCATCGCTCACAACAAGATTGCTGTTTCGGCCCGTCCAGTCACATACACACGCACGCTTCTCAACCCTCCCTCCGTGGCCCCTGTCCAACCTGTCCGTCAATTTCTCGCATCATTCTTGACACACGTTATTCTCCTTTTCTTCCATGCCACGACACAAATGCCAGCTTGCAGAGCTTGTTTGACGGCCCGTACGACTATAATTGTAAGCCTTGTCACTTTATATTTTACGTTTTTTTTTTATTTTTTACAGTTTTAAAATCGTCTTGAATTATCCTATTCCCGAATCAGCGCATCACGAATTAAAGAGGTTCTACTGTACATGTATAACATGCCACAAATATTTTAATGAATGTAATGCAAGAGTGAAGATATATGGACTGCTCTTAATTAACTGCTAAGATCTTAAGAGTCTGTAAGAAGTGTGTGTGTGTGTGTGTGTGTATGTCGCGCGCAAGTGTTTTTCTAATGTGAAATTCAATTCATGTGCAACATCGTTACTAGAGCTAGAGATACGTAACTTTTGCGGATTCATCTGAGGACAAGCTGCAATTCAAACGTCTATGAGATGTCACTTTCACAATTGGCTCATAATAGCTATTAATATCTTACCGCCTCAGAAAACGGAAACATCGAAAGACGGCGCGCGGCAAGCGTCTTAAAATCACTGATAATTTTTTTCCCCAAAATCATTAAGTTTATTAAAAAATTTAAATATTAAGTAGCAAATTGAAGTCTTAAGAATTGAAATATATATGCCACGAGGCCTATTAATATCTCTTACCGCCTCAGAAAACGTAAACACAGTGAGGTCGTAATTTCGCCTGGCTAAATGGCTTACCCAAAAATAAACGGCAGTCACTAAATTGTTATATCACTGGGCATATTTAGTCAACTGTACATTTATTTTACGTCTCGTAAAATTAAACTTGTCGAAATGAACATAATTTAGGGTCTTAAAAATAAACGAAGTCAAGTTTTACCCAATCTTCAACAATGAATCTACAATCTATTGCACAATCCTGGTATACCCGACCTACACAATAGTGTAATATTTCAATAAGCACTGTACTATAACTAATTGAATAAAAACGACAAATCAAATAAGAATGTCCATTCTTTAAACACTTGCCTAAATGTGTCTCAGCATATTCGTTGGGCTGCTCTTAGACACTGATAAAGTCTTTTTGATGCACAAATTACATGCTACCACATAATTTCCTGCCTCGGATAAATTTAAGCATTTAAAAAATGCTCCATATGCCGGCCACGGCAAGATGAGTTGATCGGATTTCGTTGTCATAGCTTCTCAATAAGATGATAAAGCCGGCCTCACACGATGCCTAAATTCCTGTTACCTTCTGCTATACCCATGGGCATAAAAATATTTATGGCAGATTCTGAGTTGTGGGTATAGCAGAAAATGGTGCGTGGCTCCTCGCTCATATTCACATGGTACCCAGAGTGATAACAGAAATCGCATAACACCACCGCCACATTTTTTAATGGTCGTTTTG
>PNEQ01062163.1:0-15762 GCA_003012365.1 Medauroidea extradentata | reverse complement strand
TATTTCATCATGTTTCGGATATGCTTTTAGTCACGTAGGCCACCCTCGAAGGGTTAAGACGCAGTTGGGACAGGTATCTATGACGTAGGTTAGGCGGGTTTCCCACTATGAGCCACCCGGGCTTTGAGTCATCGGCCAGCCCTCAACGTGTTACGAAACAGCCGCCGACCACTGGCCTCCAGGAACATGGCACGCAACAATAGTAACATGGCCGAGCATTACTTAAATTGATATTTTGTAAACAGTATGTTGTTTACACTATTTGATTTTAATATTTTAAAAATTTAAATGTTTAGTTTTTCCATTTTTTCTATATTTTAAAACATATTTTGTTTAGTTTTTACGCGCAGTTTAATCTAATATTTAGTGCTATACAGGTTGTTACAAAAAGGTACGTCCAAATTTTCAATAAACATCCCACACACCCAAAGGAAGAAAATATGTGATATGGACATATGTCCGGAAACGCTTGGTTACCATGGTAGAGCTCAATTCCTTGCATCTCGTTAAATGTCATCGATAGTAACACTTTGTACAGAAAATGTCCAAATACCCAATGAATTGGTTCTTTCCAATGTTCCTAGGTTCACCGCCAGGTGAGCCATTTGACGGAAAGTAATCTGGACTGCACTGCTTGTGTTGACATGTAATGAGATGTAAGGTAGGCCTAATTAAGCGTTTCCGGACATATGTACATATCACATATTTTCTTTCTTTGTGCTGTGTGAAATGTTTCCTGAAAGTTTGGCCGTACCTCTTTGTAACATCCTGAATATTGGTGCATTTTAAATTACACTTAAAATGTAAACATTATATCGTGTAGTTGTATTGGATATTGCAGTAATATACTAACATAGTGGTTCGAATTACATCAATATGAGTTGATAACTCACTTATTTCTCATCTTAACTTGTAAATCAGCATAACTATGTAACATCGGCAAAGTCAACGTCTATTCTTTCTAGATAATTTCGCGTCTGCTTAAACACAATAGGCTGGCATTCCTCCCCTCCCGCCCGGTAGCTTTGGTGGTTACATGAGCGTTAGTGGGGCGAGAAGGCCCAGACGCTTGCACCTGCTGTTTACACAAAGACAAATTATATACATTTATGTTTTATTTTAAAAAAAATCTGTACATAGATAATATCGGCATCCTGACACGATGACGAAAAAAATGAATAGTCGCATGACATGTTTATTATTATATCTGTAATTTATTGGCTATTACTTCTTATTAAGTGGGGTGGTGACAACATGGCACGTCAGAATTTTTTTATATCAGCACAAAAAAATTTTCCTTTACAAGCATAATTTATTGTAAAAAATATAAAAATTTTTTGAAAGCAGTATATTCAAATGTTTGGCAACTCCTGAAATAGCACCATGTTGCACCTACAAGTCCAATTATTTTCCGGGGGAGGACCCCCGGACCCCCCGCTTTAGGTTTGTGGGGTGCGTATGTATACATTTTAAGGAATACTCTCCGTCCTCCTAAAATAAGTGCTTAAATCCCCCACTGCCTCACGAAGCTAATTTTTACTAAGCAACGTGCATTTAGCTAGAATTTAAGTACCAGCATAATAAATAAACTAACCAAGCGCTACTGAATAAACAACAAAAACTATTCGGTTCCCTTTCACAGGCTGTATTACACTAGAGTTTGATTATTCCCCGAACAACCAAACCTTTTTTTTTTTTTTTTTATTTAATGTAAGCCGTTGCGAACGGATGTGATCGATTTGCAGAAAAATCCCACGAAAATAAAAGCAAATAAAGATAAACCTGTTTCTGTGGTATAGCAAACATTCAGATTTTGTATACATTTTGCTCCTTGTAATAATTGTACTGTTCCTACTAACGAGTCAACACGATTTATTGAAACTTCTTTACTAAAGTAAAAATTAGTATACATACTGTCGTTTGTTTCCTGTTAATTTTGTTGACACCACCTAATACTGTTTTTACTGTGGGGTTTTCTGCAACTCGACAAAATTCGTTCGCAATGCCGTATGTCCAAAAACGGTTCAGTATCGTTAGACGGTATTCTTAATTGTTATCGGCTTTGTGTTTTGCTATATTTGTCATTGTTAACTCTATGAATATGTTTATAAACAATTAACATATATTTTTTAAAATAACACATTTTTTCGCTCGCTATCCTTTTTCCGTGCATAGTGCAATATGATAATTTACAAGTGACAGTTTTGGCACTGTCTAGTACTGCACCTTTGGAAGATGTGTAACAAGTTCTGCAAAATCTTTTTGTAAAGAATCAATATACAGGAGAACAAAGAAGTAAGAAAACGCAAAAGGTAAACATTTGTTTAAATTTTTGTGATATGTTGATTTACTCAATCGAGAAATGTATCACTCTTGACATTACTAAGTCCAGACATAGTGTGTTTTTTTAAGACAGAAGTGTTCATTTGGTCACTCCTTAAAACCATAATAAATTTCAGAATTTCAATATGTTTAAACATCAAAAAGAAATATTCTCGAACTTGTACAGCTATCTCAGTAACGTAATCTTAGAAGATAATTGTCCTTCCATCCGATTGTTTTATTTTCTCGATGCAACCTTACTTAACTAATTCAAACTGGAGCATGAATATGTAATATTACTTAAGTTTTTCACCTTCTATCTATTAACCCAATTTGTTTTAAACAATTGATTAAATCTGTTGTAGAATATGTGGTCAAGATACGTTTCAACACGCTGTCGACGTGGTTAGGACATACTAATTCATCTGCACTTCCGAAGGATAAATTGGCGTATGATGTAATATTCTTATGTATGTGTGCGTGCGCACGCATGTGTGTCCATAGAAACTATTAAACCGTGGGTCGAATGTTTTACCGTTACGTAGGTCCATTGCCTTTGAATTTGTCTGGGTTGGATTCACAATCCTTGGTCAACACAACGAATATTCCTTATGTATAGACGTTTCCTGTTCACATAGAACATAGGACTGCAATATTCTACTGTCACTTTTCTCTGGTCCCCTGTTTCTGTGAACATTTAAACACTTTTACAACGTCTCGTGCGACACTGTTTTCCCTGCTATTCTTATTCTCCTAAGATCCACGCAGCATCGACTCTTAAGAATGTGTGGTAGATAAATAAACGCTGAAAACATCAATTGATTTCTACGCTTTTTTCGAAGCCAATATGGATAAAATACTCAATGACAATCCTAGAAAATGGTATTTGCCACCTTTATTACTAAATATTTATCCATAATTATTCATTCGTTACGCGTGATCTCTTGCGCCGCAGTTGAATGGACGAGGTTCCGGCGTCATAGATTGAGCCTCAGAAGTTCGTAACACTGGAAACAATTTTGTTTAAAACGTTGGCTTAAACTATAGTCTAGGATTGCTATTGTTTAATTTTCGCACATTGGCTTCAATAAACCTACAGTTATAAATTAATGTTTTTAGCTTATAATTATGTACCACGCCTTCTTAAGGCCTGGAAACGCCGTTTGGTCCTTGTAATCTACTTGTAACTCGGATGAATTGAGTTGCTGTTTGCTGAGACCATCTGCATGTTTATCACTTGTACAATTCTGTACTCCGATTCGAAATTGTTGATCCTTAACATTAGGTGCCATCACAGCATGTTGTGATGGAACTGTATCTGGTACTGACTGCTATTGATGATGATAATGTGGAAGTAGCTTTTGATTAGTCACAATCTGAAACTATCGGTTAATCAAACATTCTTTGAATTTTTCTCCTGAAAGTGACAGCTAATGCCTGTGTGCTCACTTACGCGTGCTCAGCTTGTTCTTTTGTAGGGTTTTGAACCAAAATGCAGTTTATTGGAGCTTCTGAAACATAACCTAGGTCGTGGGCTCAAGAAACGCAACTCAAACCTAAGGACTTATTTAGGGTGTGGTATTATGTTCTGCCTTTAGCAGCTGCTTGGGCCTTGCAGGGCACTTCTGTCCAGCAGCACTAAACATGTATTCAGCACCAGTGAAGTTGCTGCCTTCTTGTGCAAATAAATTGTCAGAATATGTTTCAAGAGATCTTAGAGTGCAGTGAGTTCCTTTCAGAACACTTTACTTGCAGAAAAGAGAGGTCGTAAGATTATATGGATGTATACTGCTGTTCATCATGTACACATGTTACACATATCTTTTGAACCGGTAGGCATATATACACCAAACTCGGTGCACACATAAATACTTTGTATTGTCACCTATGTTTAGTGCTTGATTTCACAATTGCGGCCATTTGAAAATTTTGTTTCTCTAAGCAATAGAATGGGAACCAAATGACTGAGTCAAATAAGACTTTATATTTTGATAGGTAATACCCGAGTATCGAATGTAAAAGAGTATTATATCTAATGTTAAAGATCCGCCATTTTCGAATATATCGGTAGGCCTCCATGAGTAACTAATACTTTGTCGGAATTCAAGAACTACTAAACTCATTTGCAATCAAATTGCATACTTGAACAGTTTAAGTCAAAGTGAATGTCAAGTTACAGCAAGATTCATAAAAACTGTTGTTTTAAAAGGAGGGCATTTCTCCGAAAAAGTGGACAAAGGCCATTATTTACATATATGATGTGAAACGCCTCTCTGATAATTATTAGATGTCTTACTAATTTTTATTGGTGATGTTGTTGAGAAGGTAAAAAAAAACACTCAGTCCTATATTTAATGGGTAACAAGTCGTCACTGTCCTCGCCTGGTGAGGATTTAAGAGCCCGGTTTAAATTTCGCTCACACCACTAGTCGATATCGCGAAATGCGAATCGGCCATTGCGGTAACACACCAGGTCTCTCGCCGTTCGTGACTCTACTACAACCTCAATACGTCGTGACGCCCGTCGGTAATACCCCAGTCCTTCATCAGTCGCCGCTCTTACACGTCTAATCCACCGTGACGCCTAAACACACGCCCAGCCGTAACTACCCGGTCCTTCGTCAGTCCCCACCCTTACATTTCTAACTAAAGCGTTGTGACGCCCAAATAGACGCCCGGCGGTAACGCCCCAGTCCTTTGTCAGTCGCCGCTTTACAGGTCTATCTAATGCACTGTGATGCCTAAATTGACGCCCAGCGGTAACAACCCAGTCCTTTATCATTCGGCGCTCTTAAACGCCTATCAAATGCGCCGTGACGTCCAAATAGACGGCCGGCTGTAACACCCCAGTCCTTCTTCAAGTCGCGACTCTTACACATCTATCAAACGCACTGTGACGACTTAATAGACGCCCGGTATAAACACTCCAGTCCTTCATCAGTCGCCGCCCTTACACGTTTATCTAATGCACCATGAAGCCTAATTCGACGCCCGGCGGGAACACCTCGGTCCTTCATCAGTCGCCACTCTTACACGTCTATCTAATGCACCGTGACGCCCAAATAGACGGCCGGTGGTAACACCCCGGTCCTACGTCAGTCGCCGCTCTTACACGTCTATCAAATGCACCGTGACACCCAAATAGACGGCCGGTGGTAATAGCCCGATCCTTCGTCAGTCGCCGTCCTTACATGTCCATCTAATGCACCATGACGCCCAAATAGACGGCCGGTGGTAACACCCCGGTCCTACGTCAGTCGCCGCTCTTACACGTCTATCAAATGCACCGTGACACCCAAATAGACGGCCGGTGGTAATAGCCCGATCCTTCGTCAGTCGCCGTCCTTACATGTCCATCTAATGCACCATGACGCCCAAATAGACGGCCGGTGGTAACACCCCGGTCCTTCGTTTGTCGCCGCTCTTACACGCCTATCTAATGTGCTGTGATGCCTAAATAGACGCTCAGCGGTAACACCCCAGTCTTTCGTCATTCGGCGCTCTTAAACATCTATCTAGTGCACCGTGATGCCCAAATAGACGGCCGGCGGTAACACCCTGGTCCTTCGTCAGTCGCCGCTCTTACACGTCTATCTAATCCACCGTGACACCCAAATAGACGGCCGGTGGTAACACCCCGGTCCTACGTCAGTCGCCGCTCTTACACGTCTATCTAATGCACCGTGACACCCAAATAGACGGCCGGCGGTAACACACAGCTCCTTCGTCAGTCGCCGCTCTTACACGTCTATCAAATGCACCGTGACGCCCAAATAGATGGCTGGCAGTAACACCCCGGTTCTTCGTCAGTCGCCGCTCTTACACGTCTATCAAATGCACCGTGACACCCAAATAGACGGCCGGCGGTAACACACAGCTCCTTCGTCAGTCGCCGCTCTTACACGTCTATCAAATGCACCGTGACGCCCAAATAGATGGCGGGTGATAACACCCCTGTCCTTCGTCTGTCGCCGCTCTTACACGTCTATCAAATGCACCGTGACACCCAAATAGACGGCGGGTGATAACACCCCGGTCCTTCGTCAGTCGCCGCTCTTACACATCTATCAAATGCACCGTGACGCCCAAATAGATGGCGGGTGATAACACCCCGGTCCTTCGTCTGTCGCCGCTCTTACACGTCTATCAAATGCACCGTGACACCCAAATAGACGGCGGGTGATAACACCCCGGTCCTTCGTCAGTCGCCGCTCTTACACGTCTATCTAATGCACCATGACACCCAAATAGACGGCCGGTGGTAACACCCCGGTCCTACGTCAGTCGCCGCTATTACACGTCTATCTAATGTGCTGTGACACCCAAAAAGACGACCGGTGGTAACAGCCCGATCCTTCGTCAAGCGCCACCCTTACATGTATATCTAATGCACAGTGACGCCCAAATAGACGGCCGGTGGTAATAGCCCGATCCTTCGTCAGTCGCCGTCCTTACACGTCCATCTAATGCACCATGACACCCAAATAGACGGCCGGTGGTAACACCCCGGTCCTTCGTCAGTCGCCGCTATTACACGTCTATCTAATGCGCTGTGACACCCAAATTGACGGCCGGCAGTAACACCCCGGTCCTTCGTCAGTAGCCGCTCTTATGGTTCTATCTAATGCACCGTGACACCCAAATAGACGGCCGGTGGTAACAGCCCGATCCTTCGTCAGTCGCCGCCCTTTCTCGTCTATCTAATGCACCATTGGCCCAAATAGACGGCCGGCTTTAACACCGCAGTCCTTCTTCATTCGCCACTCTTACACGCCTATTTAAATCGCTGTGACGCCTAAATCGACGCCCAGCTGTAACACCACAGTCCTTCGTCAGTCGCCGCTCTTACATGTCTATCTAATGAACTGTGATGCCCAAATATACGCCCAGCAGTAACACCCCAGCCCTTCGTAATTCGCTGCTCTTACATTTCTATCTAATGCACTGTGACTCCAAAATCGACGGCCGGTGGTAACTCCCCGGACCTTAGTCAGTCGTTACTGTTACACGTCTATTTTAATGCACTGTGACGCCCAAATAGTCGGCCGGCGGTAATAGCCCGATCCTTCGTCAGTCGCCGCCCTTTCTCGTCTATCTAATGCACCGTGACGCTCAAATAGACAGCCGGCTGTAACACCCAAGTCCTTCAGTCGCCGCTCTTAACTGCCTATCTAATGCACTGTGATGCCAAAATCGACACCCAGGGGTAACACCCCAGTCCTTCGTCAGTCGCCGCTCTTACACGTCTCTCTAATGCACCGTGATGCCCAAATAGACGCCCAGCGGTAACACCCCAGTCCTTCGTAATTCGCCGCTCTTACATTTCTATCTAATGCACTGTGACTCCTAAATCGACGGCCGGTGGTAACTCCCCGGTCCTTAGTCAGTCGTTACTCTTACACGTCTATTCTAATGCACTGTGACGCCCAAATAGACGGCCGGCGGTAACACCTCGGTCCTTCGTCAGTTTCCGCCCTTACGTGCCTGTATAATGCACCGTGACACCCAAATAGACGGCCGGTGGTAACACCCCGGTTCTTCATCAGTCGCCGCCCTTACGTGTCTATCTAATGGACAGTGAAGCCCAAATAGACGACCGGCGGTAACACCCCGGTTCTTCGTCAGTCGCCGCCTTTACTAGCCTATATAATGCCCCGTGACACCCAAATAGATGGCCGGTTGTAACACATCGGTTCTTCATCAGCCGCCGCCCTTACGTGCCTATATAATGTACCGTGACACCCAAATAGACGGCCGGCGGTAACACCTCGGTCCTTCGTCAGTCGCCGCCCTTATGTGCCTATATAATGCACCGTGACACCCAAATAGACGGTCGGCGGTAACACCCCGGTTCTTCATCAGTCGCCGCCCTTATGCGTCTATCTAATGCTCCGTGAAGCCCAAATAGACGGCTGGCAGTAACACCCCGGTTCTTCGTCAGTCGCCGTCCTTACGCGTCGATCTACTGCACCGTAAATTCCAAATAGACGGCCGGCGGTAACACCCGGTTCTTCATCAGTCGCCGCTCTTACACGTCTATCTAACACGTCGTGAAGCCCAAATAGACGGCCGGCGGTAACACCCCTGTCCTTCACATGTCTCTCACCGCCACCCAACTCCCATTCGCGTTGCCTTTGTTTGGAGCCAAAACACCCGCCACTTGTCCTGCGAGCTTTGATTCCCTTGGGCCTCGCTCATCTAGGTCGATATATTGTTGCCATCGCCAAATTTCTTTCATTTTCACATAAATTTTCCCTCATTACAGTTGACAATAATTACCCTTGATACTCCTTAATCCTAAAGTTTCTTATATACTTCTTAATATTATAATTTAACACTAGTATCTTAATTCTTAAAGGCGGCACTCCTCCCATCTCCCCCAACAGATATGAGTCGTACGAGGGGCGTTGGGGAAGGGGAAGTGAGGAGCCAGGCTGCCGGCGAGAAGCTTCACCTGCTCTCTCCAAAAAAGTTTAATTTACACATTTTAGTTTTCTTAAGACATAAACAGTAACATTGGTTATTGCTTTCTCATTATAGTTCCATCGGCCTCGTGACATGATGCCGAGGAGAATGAATGGTCGCATGACCAGTTTATTTTGATATCCAGAAATTATCCTAAATAAAGGCTATTGCTGCTAATACATGGTAATGACAATCACTGTGCACGTCACAATGAATTTATATTGCAAGACAATACGGGAGGTTATGTTGGTGTTTAGTAAAGTTCTGGTGTTATTTACTGAGAAATGTGTAATACGATCATGAGAATTTCAAACAAAATACCTTGAATTTGAAAAGTTCAATAAATGTTCAATTATCAAATATACCTAGTTATTAATAGTTGTTAGCTCAGTATAAATAACTAACTTTGTAATATTCAAGTACTTAACTAATGGTTAAGCACAGTGGGAACACACACTGCTTGTTTATGAAGGTTTTAAATTCGTGAAAAAGAAATT
This sequence comes from Medauroidea extradentata, assembly GCA_003012365.1. NCBI lineage: Eukaryota > Metazoa > Arthropoda > Insecta > Phasmatodea > Phasmatidae > Medauroidea > Medauroidea extradentata. The sequence continues at coordinate 6,478 of PNEQ01062163.1, read as the reverse complement.
CTGGGCCAAACGCAAATGGTGAATTAAATATAGGTCCTACAACATGAAAAATCTCGTCCTGTTAAAAAGCCGGACGATTTTTATCATCGTGAGAAATCCGACTGGACGCAAAAATATATCGCCAGACGTCTGGCGAACATAAGAGCACATCTGAATTACCCACCTTGATGAAAAAAACGCAGAAATGTGGCTGCGTTGCTCACGTGGTCTACAGAAACACAATATGTATACAAGACATGACCAGTGGCAAGGTCTTTCTCACAACAGATGGCGAACATTGTAAGCACTAGTAAAAACATCTAGGACAACACAGTAAATAGAGAGTAAATAGTCCGGTTAGTTGCGACTAAACAGCACAACTTATTTGGTTCGTGTTCGTGAGCTATGCTGAACATTCTCTATGGACACACACGTCCGGCTGTCTCGACTGGCGCATGGACAGAGCTGCAGTGTTTCACGCGTATTATTATTTACTCTAAACGGCATAACTTATAACTATCACACACTTAAACCATGCTTCTATGTTTTAAAAAATTCAGCATGCTTGTTAGAAACATGACTTACGGGTACCTCAAAATGGCTAAAAACGAGGATTTCAGACGTAACTCCGAAAATATTACCTGAATTCGTAAACTGCAAAGCGAGAGACATGCGTTGATTGGTTTTTACTTCATACTATTCAAAAATAAAATGTTGTGGTCACCACTTAAAGAACCGTAGGAAAAAGACTACAACGAAAACCTTGCACGCCAGTTTTGAGCGCTGCGAATAGGGGCGATACACTTCTGACAAGAGTAGGACACTGGTTCTTATCGCTACGCTGATCCCACGCGTCAAAGGTGGATATTCAGCACCGGCGAATACTCCTATTAAAAGAGCTATACGCCGGATGTGATTTTCCGCGTTTGATGCACGAAGACAGTGAAGCGATAAAGTTCATCTTTCCACACTCGACGATAACAACATCGCTTCTGTTCGCGGTGCGCCAAACTGGCCTGCAGTGTTTTCCTACTACTCTTTTCCTTGCGGACTTAAAGCGGCGACCCTACAATTTTATTTGTGGAAAGTTTGTAGTAAAGTCCAAAGCACGCTTCCAGCGTTGCGTCTTATGAATCTGGGTGGTATTTTCCAGTTACTGCTGTCTAAGAAAACAATTTTCAGCCATTTTTTAGGGATCCCAAAAACGTGTTTCTAATAAGCATGTTGCATTTTTAAAATGATGGGAGCCTAATTTTAACACTGCATTATTTTCTTAGATAAACACATTGTGAATAAATTAAGCTGTTTCGCGTAGAAAAGAATAGGAGCGGCACGCTACAACAAGGCTCATGCGTCAGGTGTACCAGCCTCTTAATTCGCCAGCGAACTGAGAAAGACACTGGCAGACACACCTCTGGTGACGCTGTTGAATCGCACTTGTGTCATCGTTGCCTGAAGTTAACTCCTGTCTGTGTACCCTAATACCCTTGATTGTAGCAAATAACGCAGAATTACATATAAATTTAACTGAAGTAACAGCATGTAAGAATATATCAGATCCTGGTCTAGTGATTGTACTTATGCTATATTTACGAATTTGATGTGGCCCTATGATGTATTCACATCTGTAAGCAATAAATGCTTTCCTTTGATGCAACTTGCTCTTAAACTACAGCGGACATAAATGAGTGCCTACATTAGAGCCTTAAGCCGCGTACACACGAGCGCGCCGCGGCTGCAATGCAACACGCGCCGAACAGTATACGCGAGGCGCGCGCAAGTGTGTACGGAGCTTCGAACACGCGCCGAGCACGCCACGAACATGCGCGCCGCGAACCACCGACTGTCGGTTTTTGCTACGACCACAAAGCGATTTGGCGCGCCAGTGTGGACGTGTTCAGTCCGCATTCGCCCTGAGTAGCGCGCAGACCATGGCGCTCAGTGAACTGTGGTGTTCGTCACTTTTAGATGGAGCGCCTCATGCGCAGCGCGTGCTCGAGGCGCACAGTGTTGCTCCGCGCGTTGTCTGCAACGCGCGTTCGATGTTGCATTGCAGCCGCGGCGCGCTCGTGTGTACGCGGCTTTAGAGTTGGAGTTGTCCACTATGACACTGTTCAGCAAACTTCAGTAATGACGTGCGGCCCGGCAAATTTTCCCAGCTTATCCACTTTGAACACCACAGGGAATCCTTTAACAATAACTTACATCCAGTCAGGTCTCCCCCAACCTTATTCAGCCTTAACAAGTGGTACAAAATTAATTACGTCTCGATGTATTTGGCCTTCGTTCTTGAGTCCCCAACTCTAGCATTAACTCACCTCTAAAGATGATGTATCACTTTTCATGAAGGTATGAGCATTGAAGTTGGTTATTCTGTGCGTATTTTTGCACAGAAGTAATTGTTACCAAGTGTTCTGGTTTTCATTAAACAGTGAAAGATATCGTTAATATTGTAATATGTCTTCCATAATAACGATTTGTTATCCTTTTAATAAGTGCATTATACAAGTTAAGCTTTGACTGAGCATATGCTAGCATATATTCAAACAAACCATTCTTAAAACTCGAAACAGGAAGAAATGAAGGAAATTTCAGCACGAATATAACGGATCTTTTAACCATTTGCACAGCAAAAATATCTTCCAAAAGTGATTCTTTGAGTCTCGAGAACGATGTTTCTCCGCAGACAATAGTTTACAATTCAGGCACTTATAAAAATCAATGGAGGCATGCTGGTGTTTGTTCCCGCAACATTGTACACAATGTATATTATGTAGTTATACTACTTTCAGAAATATCTACCAAAAATGCCAAATTTCCTGATCTAGGCACAGTCCCTCCACATTCCCCAAAATCAAAACTACCTTGTTGATTTTTTATTTGTATTTTTTTTTTGTGATACAGGTACAGTTAGATTATCCTTTTTTATTTGCAAGTTGTTATGAGCTTTGAGCGAGTACGAAGTGTCACAGTGCAGCAGTACGAGCTTTAGTTTAGGCGCTGATAGGAGAGAAATGCACGAGGTACAGATGGACGTGTGGTTGGAAGCATGCACAGACTCTCGCTCATACTATGGTAGTCCTCTGCAGTCGGGCCTCACTTTGAAAGCCAGCAATAAAAACATATTTTCCTAACCTACCCTAATACACTGTGTTTATGGTTAGTGGTGCGGGGGAGGAGCATAACAGTCTCAGGGCTGAGCCCTATACTCCTACAAGGGAGCAGAGGCATGTAAGAGGGGATGAATCACGGCAGAGGAGGTAAGACCGTCTCAGACGCCGTACAAGAGAGAGTGAGTGAGAGATATTGGTCAGGTCTTCAGCTCTGGTGAGGGGTGACATGAGGTGAGTATGGAGCGGCGCCGGAATGAAAGGGCGGGGGAAACGGGAGATCCCCGAGGAAAACCCGCCAACTAACGGCATCGTCCGGCACGATTCCCACATGCGAAAATCTGGGGACCGACTCCGCCGGGAATCGGACCCGGATCGCCTTGGTGAGAGGCGAGAGATCCGACACCTCTACCACCGTGGCCCCAGACGCCGTATAAACCCTCTCGACAGAAAGGAGTGTAATCACTCAGCAGTTATGTATGTACATTTAAATATAAATATCTACTAAGAAAAGAGGAACGTCCAGGTTTCTTTATCAGCGTAACTGTGAATGTATCTATAGTGTGTGAATAGTTCTATATGTCCTTTATTTGTTTACATTTGGTGCTGACTTTGACCAAGACATTGTATGACAACATCTTGCTTAGTTAAGGCGCCTCTTCCATCAGTATCCCGAGCCGAGCAGGTAACTGTAACAAAACTAAAAAACAAACACAACATTAGTTAGTTCGTCAGGCTCGGGCACTTAGTGTTATAACAAAATCTCGTAGAAGGACCTTTCATATTTGCTATAGCTACACATGGACGTGAGCGGCGTGCGTGTTGTGATGCAAGATGTAATAGAGCTTATCTTGGTATTGTTAATAGTTTTTTTTTTTTTTTTTTTTCAGTTTAGGCTGGGAATGAGGTTTCTTTAGTATAAAAGGCAGAAATACGGCCATGAGCGAGATTTCTCTTGTCAAGATATTTTACCTAGTTATACAGAATCTTTGAAAGAACTGTGCAACGGGAGCTCATGACTGGATTTAGTTGCTTGGACACATACTCCACTGCGAAATAAATAACAGCCAAAGAAAACTAAAGACAATAGAAAAACATAAATAGGCAGAGTATGCTTTAGTCAACAGGAAACATACACTACATAAAATTCCAAAAAATGGAATCGGGTCAAATAAAACATCATCAGTCGCACTCAGGTTCCTGATGACGGGAACAGATTCCAGTTCCCGAAACGTCGTTACTGTCTGTCTAGAAAACTACTCTGTTTTGTTTTGTCTCTTCGTTGTGTCGTTTATTCTTTTTCTGTTCGTGTCTGATATCTACTGTAGTTTTGTTTTGTGTCATAGTTGTGTCGCATGTTAACTTAGGTTTCTTTTTTAATTCTTGGTATTTTTTATTTGCATTTAATATCTGTTCTTTCGTTGTTTTATTTGACCTAATTTCAATTTTTTTTTTTAAATTTTAACTTGTCTATATGCCCCGTTGACTAAAGCATGGTCATATATGACCCTGATCACGGTCGTAGACGAACAGGCCTGGACACTCGCCTATCTAACAATGTATTTTGCTTGACCCCCTTGTTGTTTGGCTGTAGTTCGTCAAGTTACCGAGAATGTCGTACTTTTTGGCGCTGTTTTCCGGGCGGTCGGACTCAAACTCCGTCCACTTTTTTCCATTGTTATCAATATAAAGTAAATAAAGATTTCTGACGACATGATTTTAAATTGTGAGCGAAAGGAGCGTTTCATTTGTTGATAAAAAATACGTGTTTTGATAAATAGTTTATCTTAGCAGAAAGGAAGTGGGCGGAGTTTAGTCCGACCGCCCTAACATCAAGGCCAATAAAACACAATGTTCTCGGTAACATGGTGAACTACAGCCAAACAAGGGGGTCAAATATCCAGGCGAGTGTCCAGACCTGTTCTTCACCTTGCTGTTCTACTACGACCGTGCCCTGGATTAAAGCATACTCTTCTTATTTGTTGTTTATTTATATTTAGTTGTATTTGACAGTCATTTATTCCACAGCGGAGTATGTGCAAGCAATTAAATCCAGTCATACGGAATTTTTTCACTAAAAACCGTGAGTCGTGGACAGGAAACTACAATAAAATTTGCGTGGCATTACAACTAGGCCTACTCGCGCTTGCACATAATGGTTAGAGCGCAAGCAGGTGTTTATACATATAATCTGCCTTATGTTATCAGCTGCCGAAACATTATGGACCTTTGGGATATTTTCCGGGACGTACAGACTTATTCCTATAATGTTCTACCGCAGAGACCAAATAGTCGAGAGTGCTGGCCGTCGTCCAGGTACTCTTGAAAACTAGCCAGTTCACGTTTTTGGAGTCTTAAATTTTTCTATTTGGCCTATTGTCAGACTCGGGCTGATCTAATACCTACTAATGTGAACACGGTACCTGTCCGAGAACAGCTCATGACAGACTTCTACGATAAAGACATATTAATGCTTTTCCACACCAAGATGTCAGGTATTATAAGGCTGTACATTTCGCTGGGTGGTCTCAAAAAGTGGGCTCTTTGGAAGCATGAATTAAATAACCATGCCTAGTTTGGCGATTATAAAGAATGTTACAAAAAGGTACGGCCAAACTTTCAGCAAACATTCCACACACAAAGAAAGAAAATATGTGATATGGACTGTACATATGTCCAGAAATGCTTAATGGACGACTTGAAGTACATGCCCCCTGACGTCACACCGCAGGGGAAATACTGTGGGAAACAAAGCTTGTTCACAAACATGCCGATTTGTTAGTTGGTAATTTCAGAAAGCAAAAATGTTGCGCATTCATAGATTTGCACATAAGGGTAAAAAAAAATATTAGTTTCAATTTCATTGTTAAGATACGCAAATACATAAGATTAATGTTTACCTGAAAAAGCGGCAAATTCCAAACAAATAATCAATTTTCTTGACGTACATCTCATCCGGGACATGTGAAGCCAAACAACTAAATGAAGGTTATGTTCGGCTGCGGTATCCATGGAGATAGGAATTGTATCCCACACCTGACTGAAGCTCCGCTCTTTTCAAGTCGTCCATTACCTTACATCTCATTAAATGTCAACACAAGCAATGCAATCCAGATTACCTTCCGTCAAATGGCTCACCTGGCGGTGAACCTAGGAAGTAAAGTACATTGTAAAGAACCAATCCATCTAGGGCCGCCTTCCGTTATTCACTGATTTCACTGGCCAGTGTTTTCAGTAATGTCAGCTATAGTTCCGAAATTGCTGACGCCACTGATAGTCACTGATGGTCGGGTGATGACGATACCCTGTGCGAGGCTACATCCGTTTACTGAGATTACCGATTTTACTGGCGCTTCAGAGCATCAGTGTTGTCAGTAAACCAATATTTT
>PNEQ01062162.1:0-15764 GCA_003012365.1 Medauroidea extradentata | reverse complement strand
GAACCTGCCAGGATACAAACTACGATAGAAAGCAGGGTAAATTAATTTACAATGGAATAGGGTGTGAAGGATGAAGGTGACCAGAGTTAATTACGTTGCCGCCTGACTGCGTGTATTACTACAAATTCCATGGTATTGTAACTTTAGCAGAGTCAATAATACAAATACTGTCTTCATCCACGCTTAATTTCTCAATTCTGGGAGTTGCTCCGGCTGGGTCGTGATGGGTTCCTCCATGAGAAATTAATTGTACTAAGATAGTTATTAGCAGCGAGAAGGCAACATTTCAAGTTCTCTAATAAAGTTACGATTTAGCAAGTTACTAAAAGGGCGTAGTCGAAGGCTAAGCAAGTTTATCTCACCATTAGTATGTAGACAAAGGAGTATAAACCACCATAGCTAAACAGTTCCCTGCGTCACTCTCTGGAAGCATAAAAAAAACGTCCTCGCAGCACAAAACGTTTTTCGTCTGCTGTAGTTGGCTCAATATACTTCTACCGAACGTTACTATTAGTAGACATAATATGAATATCCAGATTTCCACATTTCTGGAGCGAGCCAAAAAAAAAATCTTCATACTCCAACCAATGTCAAGAACGTTCCTCATTTCCATAAAAAATTTAATCCTTCCTTCAAACTACTCGACTCTCCTTTGTCACTCCTGTTAGGCACACCTGCCGTAACCCTCTTAACAGACAACCTCACTGTAAATCGATACTATCTCTGGTCACGTCCATGATCTATGTACAAAATTATAAAATATCACAAAATTCAAGGCGGGTCATGGAAGCTCTGGTGCAAAGTGCAAAGAACAAACACTCATTTACTACATAGATTATACTAAATAAACAAAAATAATTTATAACATGAATACTTTAAGCCAAAGACATCACCGCTGTATGCCTTGGAAGCAAGCATATCAACAAACACTATGAAAATTTACTAAAGCCTGTAACATAGCAAACGCTATGTTACAATAGAGACAATTAATCACTGCAGATTATATTTTTTCAAACCATTTATCAAAACAATATACCTTATTCACGTCTCACTAGATATAAGCCTATAGCAAGCTGCGCGACCAATCAGGAGGCAGCTGCTCTGTCATTGGCTGAGCTACATGTAGGCATCCTCAGTCTGTATATGAGCCTGAAGACGGGAACAGATAACAGTTCCCGAAACGTCGCATCTGTTGTCGTCTTGAGAAGCCTACTATATTCCGTCTGTTTTTGTCTGTGTAATGTCTGGTCTGTGTTTACATCCGTTCGTGTCTCTCGTTATTTGTGTTGTTGTAATTCATCAATTTGCTGCATTTTTCACATATTCAATTTCGCCTGTATTTTTGTTTTGTTTTGTTTTTTGTGTCTTCTTTCTCCAGTCAACTATATTCCACTTAGGAATTAGTTGTGTTTACTATATCTGTCCTTGTCCTTGTGTCGTCTTCAGGGATATGACTACATTTCTTTCAGGAATTATCTGCATGTTTTATGTCTTAACTACAGCTTACTGGCTTTACTTCCTTCGTTATATTGTGGGTGTTTCAGCAATACGGCAATATTTTGCCAGTAACGGCGTATGTCCAAAAAAAACTGTAATGTTTATAATAGAGCATGTCCTGAGCGGTGACTCTTTCCCTCCTCCTTACACTAACAAATATGGATTGCATTTTTCCTTCATTTTTTTAAAATAATTTTTAAAGAAATATTCTAATTTTCGTAACTAAAATTGATTGATTTTAACGTCTGACGCATAAAGAGGGATGTTATAACTTTGACGTGTGTCTGTGTGTAGCATCATAGCTCCTAAACGAATGAATCGATCTTGATTTAATTTTTTTATTCGAAAGATAACTTAATTGAGAGTATTCTTGGCTACGATTCAAGGAAATGTACTCAGCCGTTTAAATATCAATTCTTTTCTAGTTTTTTTTTTTTTTATGAATTTGACAAATTCTACTGGACTGATCGATTTGAAATTTAGTATTCTGTGAGTCGGTGGTTTATTTTAAATCTTTAATTTAAGTCTTACATTATTTATTGCCCTGAAGAAATGTTGAATTATTTTAAATAATAACATTTTAGCAATAATCTTTTATTTTCTAATTAAAATTATTATTAACTGCTAAAATTGTAATTTATATTCACTAGTTATTTTCTTGCAAGGAGTTATAAACACACCAGGTCACGTGTGGATTAATTATAAAGTGGCTATCAAAATTATGTTTTAGATGGACTTATCATTTCATTACTAGCCTGGGAAATAGCCTTTTCAATTAAAATCCATACGTAACCAGAAATCTCTTATGTTTAGCCCTCCCTGCATGTCACAGGGCTTAGAAAATGTTAAGTTCAAACAGTGGAGTATGTATACGGAGAAGTACTTTCCGTGACGTACTGTCAAAACTAACATTTGATATAGTATGTTCTTCATCCTCCAATCTTTAATTTACTACAGAAAAATACACATTATTAATTGTTTCGTCAAACAATTTATAGATTTCAAAAATACAATTAAATTTAAAATTGATTATCAGCAGAGATTAAAATACTTATCAAATCTATGAAACTTTGTTGCTATGAGCCATCTCTTAAATAAATCTTAAATAAGGCACCCTATACAAACTGTACCTGCTACATAGTGGAAAATAATTCAGTTGAGTTTCATATAAATCTTAAATAACATTTGTCAAGTTAAGATATGTTCTTTGTTTCATAATCGCGCACACTCTCGTATGTAATAGGATTTTACAACTAGAAGAGAGTGACAAATATAGAAACGCTACAGCATAATCCGTGATCTTGCTTCAATTGTACGGGGAAGAAGTGAAGGAATTCTTGGTTACCGGTTAACATCGAGGTCTTTAGCGCTGGGGGGGGGGGGGGGACATGCGAGTATGGAGCGGCGCCGGAATGAGTGGGCGGGGGAAACGTGAGACCAGCGGCATTTTAAATTGTACGGGGAAACACAAGCATAAAAGTATTCGTCAGTTCACGGTAAAGTAAGCACTTTTCAAGGATAACATTTTGCATTCGACAGTTTCTATCTTCGTCAACTGTGAGTGTAAATATTGCCAAGTAATTTGACAAACTCAGTGCACGGCAGTTACATTTAAACGTTCCCGCCAGTTTGCGTATAGCATGGTTAAAACTTTGTGGAAGTATCTTAATATTTATTTTGTTTATAGTATACGGTCAGAATAAAAATAAATAAAATGTATGCTTAAACAGTCTTGGGTATAAACGTGTTAATCCGAGCGACATTTGTATCCCTCTGGCCGTAGTTGGCTCTTCCCGCGCGCAGACAGTGTTTTGTTTCCAGTTGGTTCATGGAGTGTTTATCAGCAGCTGCCCCTGCAGTTCCAGCTTCCCGCACAGCACTCTCGTCCACCATACCACCAACGATAAGCTCGCGACGCCCCTGTCCTATGGTGTCTGCTTACGTCACGACTGTAGGCCAGCCTTGGACACAGGGGTGGACATTGTGTTCCCTGATTGACCCAGTTACTGAAACAAGTCAGTACCGCAATTATAATGATGGGGGCAGGTCAACATTTAGGAGTTCTCACATGGTTCGTCAACCACATCGTGGAATGTAACGCGGGATACATTTGATCCTACTTTCCGAAGAAAAAATAGTCTTATGAGATCATCTTCCTGTCTGTGTTTGTGTGTTGTGTGTGTCTGTGCCACCCCCCCCCCCTAAAATATTACAAGCAATGGACAGAATGCCATATAACTTTGTACTCATACAGTACATACTAACATAGCTTGACTTTTATATATTTTGTGTATGTCCTATTCATGTTTACAAAACTGCGGCCATTTTAATATATTTATATCAAGATAGATATCTCAGAAGTCATTTTTTATAATTTCACCAAACTCGGTACACATTAAAACCTAGTAAAATGAACTGAATTTTGCTCTTTTCGCTTATGCAGTATACAAAGTTTCAAAATGGTGGTCATTTTATATATTTTTAGCATAGTATTAGATATCTTAATAATAATATTCAGGATTTCATTAAATTTGCTTCACTTGAAGTACATACAAAGCTGATTTAACTTTAATGCATTTCTTTAATCATGTGTTCATGTTTTCAAAATGTCATAATGGTGACTATTTAATATTTTTTGCGTAAGGTGGCACATTTGGGGGAATATTTTGCGAAAGTTCATATATATATATATATATATATATATATATATATATATATATATATAAAATAGTCCTTAGTATGTTGACTTGATTTGTCGTATGTTCATTATTTAAAACGGTTGCCATTTTCTATTTTAGCATAATATGACATATCTCAGATTTCTCAATTTTTATCAAATTTAGTACAATTTACTAATTAGTAAGCCGACTTGACTTTTGTGTGTTTATATTTTCATAAATGCGAAGATTTTTATTTGACATAGCCTTAACTAGAAAATCTTTTTCCGACTTTTAATAATCTTGGTACACATATACAACTCGGAAAGTTGACTTAAGTTTTGTTTACGTTTTTCTTTCCTTTAATGTTCATACCTTAAAACCGGTAGAACATTATTATATTTAAAATAATTATACATGCTTGAAGAAATACTTTTTTTCGGATTTTATTAAACATATACAACTTATCACACCTACTTGACATTTGTATATTTCATTAATTCTACGGTTATGAATTGAAAACAATGGCCATATATTATCTTTAGGGTTAAATTACTTCGCAAAGAAAAATTTTTCGAGAATTTCATTACAAGTGACTATACATAACCTTTATTACTTAGTACGCTGACTTAACTTAACTTTTGTGTATTTAGTTTATCATATGTCTAAATTAATATTACTACGTATTATTCCTAGAAAACTTTTCATCCCATTTGCACGGAACGCATAAACCTGATGATGTATTTGAACATATTATGATATGGTATAACGTTGTATTACTTGTGTCCATTGCGAACTATGCGATATATAATATACGTGAATACAGGAAATATGTGTGTTATGTACTCCGTTTAAAAAGTACTTCGCAAATTTGTGTATCTGATGTTATCGCCTTCATGAAAGAGCATTAATACGTCATTAAAGCGTAACATTTAACGATAATGAAGTACCTAACTTATTTTTAGAGTAAAACCAATTACTGAGTGACGAGAAGTTCGGAACAACAAAAACAAACACAAGTACTGCACGGTTCTCTATATCGTCCGACGTCGTGGGCAGATAGAGATATTGCGCAAGGAGCGGCGGCAGAATACCAGGTCGGGGCAAACAGGAGTACCTCGAGTAAAACCTCAGCTACAGGGCTGTTATTAAACTTATCTGCCAGCCAATGTGCTGTTTTTTCCTCAACACTTGCGCATTTAAAATTAAATTATCATTTTCCTGTTATCGTTTAAGAAATTTCTGGTACGGAAGACAGACGCGAGTTGTCGCGTACGAATAGCATTAAAAAATATTTTCGTGTCATCTTCTCATTGGTTTTATAACACAAACGCTTTCCCAACGTTCGTAACCCGGGAGATCTTTGTTTAAATATTTCAGTGTTACCAGCACAAAAAAAAACTGCCCCAGAGATTAGGACAGGAATCCGGGGAAACGACCATTTCAGTAGTTCTCAGAACCGCTCCAGCTTGGAATAAGATATTTATATCTTATATTTATATGATTTTTTAAATTTAATTGCAAACACAATTTAGCTATAGAAACAAACTCAACATGCAGTAACGTTGCATGCCTGTAATTTTTTTTTTTTTTTTTTATACTTACTCTGAAACTCAACATTCTTGAATTGTTTACTCTACTACTTTCTTCATGTAAGAATCAGCAATTACTTTCTGTTGTGTACAACATTATAAGCATTTTCTCAGTCTAACATAGTATTACAATCGCGGTCACTTACTAGTTATAAATCACTTGTTAGACGTCCATTATAATCATCACAGACTAGTGACTCAGTTTAATCAAAACAAGAAATTTTCAGACCGTTTACTTTTTTTAAATGAAGGTACATAGAATCCCTCCATTTCTTGACAGATAAAGCTGTTTGCCTTTAGTATGTTTTATTATATAAGATGGCACTAACAATACAATTTAAACTAGATTAACTTCGAAATTAATATATAAAAATTAATATATAATCTAAAATATCTATGCAACAAAACAAGTTAATAGAAACACATATATAATAACACGTAGACTGAGTCCATTCAACGTCTTGCTCTTCTCATTTTCCCCAGACGAGGAATTCTTCGGCTGATCATTCAAACTGCAGGAGATATATCTGCTCAACGGCATCTCGACGCCGGCGAGTTACGGCTGTAAACATAGCTTTTTTGTGTGCTGGAATGAAATATTCCCCTCGCTCCTCATCTGTTAGACAAGCCTCGTCACTATGGCAATCATTTCACTGCCGCTGCACAAAACTGCACGCCTCACTGAGCCTGAACACGTGACGTGTAATACGCCAAACATTGTATGCTTTACGGCCAGAGGGGTTAATGATGCGGCACATGTAGGCGTAATGTCTCGTCTTCTGTATCTACCGCTATTCGCTCAGTCTTATTTCTTTCTATCCACTGCTGATGTTTCGACGACACGAAAACAATTAGCCTTGACACGGACCTTGTGATACACACATTGTTACAAAGTTTATTATATAGGGTTTCACTCAGATGGTTGCTACACTACGGGTTTATTAAGGTGTTTATTTAGGGTTATATGGGTTTAATACAGTTATGGTTAAATTGGCAGTTACTCTACTAGAATCGCAGGTATTCCAGAAGATATAATTTGTAGATTCTAGGACGGAGTCCTTTTTCAAAAACTCTTATTTCATTTCCAGTGGTGGGAAATTTTCTCCCCTCCTACATTAACATTTTTGTTTATTTAAAAATTTTATAATTACTATTCTGTAAAAGAAATTTAATTTGTTTGAAATTTCCAGAGGGGAGTTACCTTCCCTCTGAGCAAATATCATAATGAATAAAACCATAACATATTTTGTATATATTAAATAAAAGAATTCAAATATATTCAAGCCAATTTTCTAAATTTAAACGGAAAAATTAAGCCAAAATATCTTCAAGTCAATTTCAAAAATTTAAACGAAAAAAAAAAAAATCGAAAATGGTTGTTGTCCTAGAACCTACAAATTACATCTACTTACTCGGAATACAAAAACTGTTACAATGTGATATGTTAATTTAGAAGGAGAGCTCAATATTACTGATATTAATATAATAAATTCAGTGGACGGTAGCTGCCACCTAACTAGATCAGATTACTTTACCGAAGTTGGATTGATGAAGTGGATGCACCGACGGACAAGCACGCCCCTGCGGGGACTCGACCCCCGAGCCCCGGAGGCGAGCTGGACTGTTGTTTGGGCGAGTGTTGGCGGGCGACAGACCCGGATTACTTGATAACAAGGAATTGTATCGGTGTTCCACTATGGAGGGAGGTGAGGTGAGCTGCTTGCTATCTTCCGTGGTTTCCCAGTGCTGGCCTAATTGCAGCCTGAACCTCTCTCGCTGTTGGCCTGCATGGCATATCGTAACAATATGTTAAGTGTAGCCACGAGTTTGCGCGGAGATATTTCTGCGTCACTTAGTAACAAAGACTTTACGTACACATCGGCAGTTCTGTTGTCATGGTTATTGGCAGCGTGTCTTTGTTCGGACGTGTGTCACATTTGACTGCACCAATCAGAATAAAGTTATTGTTAGAGGTACGTCAATTTCGCGGATTCATCTAGCAGCAGCCTAGACTTGTCAGTCCTATACACCCAGTGGCCGCAATCGATTATCTATTGGCTTATAACTGTACCAGCAGGTAGCAAGCGATAGCACTTCGTATTATTTCCTTATTTGCTACTGGCTTGCAGTAGTCAGACGCGTTTCGTAACAGCCACCAGCAAGTCACAGACATGACAATGAAGTATACATAATTGGCGTTCAACCTGACCTGGAATGTATCTGCGACATTTACGTACCTATTTATTGTGTCATAATGCGTCTGTGGTTGGCGGTAAAGCCCCAAGATAAGTGAGAGCCGAAACACCCAATCACAGACCACCAAGCAGAGCTACAGGCATTGAAGCCGAGCGGTGCTAAAAAAAAGTTTCGCCACAAAATTGTGGTTCGATTGATAAGCGAAGCTACAGAAATAGAGGAAACAAAAACGTTTACATAGCTGTGTATCGCGTGCAAAGCCAAGATAGATTTAAGTGGCAGTTATTTAACTATATGTTAACACAAAACCCGTTCGTGTATATAACTTTAATTCCATTCGTGAGCTTCATTCAAAAAATATGTTTTAAAGTATCCCCTTTAATCACACGCATTCACATAGCGGTTGGATAATATACTCTATTGTAGTAGTTGTTTGTCGTTCGTAAATACAGCGTAAGGAAAAATGTTCCTTAATTTAGTTGTGACAAACTGGTCTATTTTTAGAGGCACTAGCGTATAAATATTACATTAATTAAAGAGGTGTTGCTTAGCTACCGCCAAAACTTGTGCTGACCAAAGAATTTTATAAACATTTGGCGGTAAATGTTTGTAAGAGGAATTGAATATTTTCTACTGTTCTCTGTAGTGACAAATAAAGAGATGATATACAAATCTTACACCAATTTGCAAAGTAATAGTTATTGGTAGGGGTCGTAAAATTTCGCTGATTCAATGACCTGCAGGCTAGAATCCATTGTCCTATACATATTCAAGCTCCGTCTATACGTTAATTGTATGTTGTTCCACTGAGTAGCAGCTAGTAACAAATTGTCGGGGTTTGAGCTTGCATGATATAGTTGATTCTAGTCTACAGGTAATTGAATACGCAAAATGTTCCTACCTCTAGTTACTGGTAAATTAGTGTGTATCTGAACTGCATGTAGTCTAACCTCCATATGGTTCATTTTGGGAAACGAATCATGTATTTCGTTATATTTTTTTCAAAAACCACATAGTTCAAATATTGTCTCGTATTGTTGTAAAAGGTAACATTTATTATTGAAGATATAATCGTATTAGTTACTGAAATCTTGAGTTTTCATTACGCGTTCCGAACAAAATATTGCAGACAATAGTTTCCAATAATAAAGCAAAAAGAAAGACATTTAATTTGTTAAATTTAGAAACATGCATTATTATATATCACAAAATCTTTAAGTTTTGCTAGTCGTGTAACAACGCTGAAATATTACTTGCTAATGTCGTACGTAATCAAGGATTGTGACTTCTTAGAGGCTGTAATATTTATAAGATACGTGAAATAGGATGTTCCCTAGTGAAAAAATCCTGCAACTTTCGGTTGCCCGTACCAAACCTATGAAGTACCGAGTATAACAAATGTAAGAAAACACACAAACAATTTGTATTCACATAAAAATCTAATATCACTTATTGTTACGAAAATACATCTTAAATTTAACGAAGAAACGATATTATTATCAAACAAAAATTTCCACCAACACCATAATTTTTAAATAACGATTTAAGTTAACTACCAACATTTTCAAAGCATATAATTTTACTAACAACGGTCTATGAGTTCTTGTAAAATAAATTCTGCAGCTGATGCCTTATAATTAGTCTCAATGTGTTCTTTTCAATTTCCAAATTTGTATTTATTGGCTTGTTTATTTTTATTTTTTTTTTGTGTGTGTCAAGAATTGGTGTAGACAAAAACATCTTACAAACCAGGCAATATACGCTTACTTCCGTAATAAATTTTTATTTTCTGTAAAAAAAAACTCTTTCGAATGTACGCCATTCAGAATAATCTACATTTGCTCGCCATGGCTATGTTAACGATTATACTTCAGTTTACAATAACCCTCACTGCTAGAATCGTTCAAAGATCGCATCGCAAGTAAGTTACCAATCTGGATACAACAAAGATCATTCTAGAGGGGAAAATGTGAACGGATGTATCACGTGTCGAACAACTCGGGGAAATATCTCGAAGCGAAACTGCAACTTGGCGGGCAGTGTTTCATACAGTTCTCCACAAACTCCAGATCGATCATAAATCTCACTCCCCCGTGACGGCGAACACATCGCGAAGTGGAATATATCTGTGTGAGAAAAACGGAAGGCTGGCAGCAGGACGTAACACATGGCAGGCGAGCGGACTTGAAGCTGATTGGTCCACGGCCACATCTTCCCTTTGCCCGTCTGCCCCAGTCACGCCCAGATTTATAATCACATAGGCTACGTGTACAGTCCGATCACAGAAAATGTTTTCGTTGGGAGCCCAAACCTCAAGAGTCAATTTCATAAAGTTTAAATTTTCATTTTATATTATTTATAACTAGGTTACGTTATACGTGTCGTTGAACAACAGTAAACATGACATTCTAATACATCAATGAAAAGTGTTAGATAATCCCGAATTTTGGAAATTATATAAAGAACACCGAACCACCCAAAAAGTGGTAGTGGGTGTGGCGATAGCTCTCTCCCGGGATAATTTGGATTTTAAGCTGAAAAATTGTGGTATTTAAACAGTTTCCGTAAGGTGAAGGGGTCTTGCTTCTATTTCATAATTCTATCTAGTAAAAGTGCAAACCGTTGGGGGGGGGGTAGAGTCCATTGTCCCCGCCCCCTTGCGTACGGGCGTGGACATGTGGTGAAGCTGGAGGCATGCTACATCTCCAGGGAAGTCAGTTGTTTATTTCAGGAGAGGATAAAAGGGAAACAAGCGTGATCAGAAATGTGAACAAAAAAATAAGCGCGAAAGAAAACTTTTTTGAATGTCGCTGTCAAAAATGAAGTGGAGAGAATTTGTTCAGCTTTTAAGGGGGAGGGATGAATGTTAAATTTTATTTATAGATTTTCTGCAAAACTTCTGTTTAAAAATATTTTGGTAAATGTGGCAATGTTAAGACATAGAGAATATTTGTGATGAATTTTGGAGATAATAATAGTGTTATATGTTCGTCTTACATTGGACTTGTAGTCATTCTTGAAAGTTAACCCACAATTCTCTTGAAATGATTCTGCATGTCAAACTAATAAAATATTATATGATTATTTACGACAAGCAGTGTATCACGAATATATAATATGCTTCGTTGAATAGAACATTTTGGTAATACAATTTCAATAAATGTCAGGTTCGAAAACTGAATATACAAGAAAAATATAGTGGCTGCCTAGATTGGGCGTGTTTGGCGCGTCCAAGGGCTGGGGAAGTGCGGAGGCTTTATCGCGAACGAAGGATAAATAATTGTATTGCCCTAAAAAAATAAGTTTAGCAAATAATCTTCATGATAAACTAAGGTGCATTAGCAATCATCTTCAAGGTACATTTAGGTACATTTTTTAGACAATATTTAGGAAACATTTTACACGCACCCACAGATACATATATATTTTTTATCTGTGCTAAACAGAAAACATAAATCCTGCATTTAAAAAGACGAAACTGTATGTACTAGCTACTTGTAGCAAGAGTACATTTTTTGTTTTGTAGGACGTACTAAGTATGTGTTTACATTAGAGTGCAGAGTGTACGACAAAAAATTGTATGCTATTAGAGGGTGGTCACACCTATTTTTTTTTACGTAAGCGCGTTATTTTAAAGCTGATTTTACCGTAACGTTTAAATTTCGATTGCACTAAGCAATGTTCAAAACATCATGGTAATATGAAACCACATTTCCAGATCCTTGCGAAAATACGAATTGTAAACAGCGATCTCAAAGACCTTATGGATCCCTTGCCAGTCAAGCTAAGTTGCAAATCTCACTACACATTCATCACCATTAGGATTGACCTCCCAAGATGTTACGGGGTTAGTTTCCGAAGAGCCTGTTTATTGATACGCTTAGTGTACTTTGACCTAGGCGTCTTGTTCTAGCCGTGTTCAGTGTTGAGGCAGTCATTGCAGCTGACATCTTGAAGAGTAGTGAGGCCCAACAATCAGGTGTGACTTTTTGATCTGCGAGCACCTTCACAGTTCTGTGGATCCTCCGCCACGCGTGTTAGTAACTAAGTTTGGTTGGAGCATTAGGACGCGACTTGTGCACCTTAGGTCGGAAATAGACGCATGCACCGCGGCTGAGCAGGGTTGTCTGGTCATGGTAGTAATCGACACCACGAGCACACCCCGATAAAGGACGGGACCAGCTGGAACTGAGATGCCTAAGCTCAAAATTTAGAGCCTGTATCTAACTTTGCATACGCTCTCATTTTTCATCAAATATTGTGATTTTAACACTTATTATTTTTCCAGGGCACATTTCCGACCTCCTAATTGGCATGATCATCTCAAAATGAATTACTTTGTGGGTTGATTCCTTTCCACATAAATCCACCCAGGTGACCGAAGGACACAAATAACCATCAACAAATAGATAACTGAAGCTCTAGAGCTGCTCACTTTACCACAAATATCCTTGAACAATATTTATTTAGTTGTATATTAGCAAAAATGATTATAGCATTGATAAAACCTACACTATCCCAGAAAACATACAACATGTTTGACTCGTGAAACTATTGTAGACCATTTAGCCACCGCCAAAAAAACTCTTGACCTGCAACTTGTGGAAATTCCAGCCATTTGCAGAGAGATTGCTTTCCACCAATCTCTCACACTGTTCCCCCACCCCTCCCTCTCCTAAACCTACAGAGGCATCAGAACGTTAATGACCTCTTCACACTCCTTACACGAGGGCAAGAGAGACCGTGGTGAGTAACGAGCGAATAAAGCAGTTCTTTCTGGACATTAGAGGGTAGACAGTTTTTCATCTCCTTACAGAGGAACAAAAAATACCTAACCTTCCCCTCCTTTTTTTCAACCAGGTATCAGGTCACGCAAATTGGCACATTACGTGCACCTACCAGAGGCGTAAAATTTACGGGTACTCCGCCCCCTTGGGCAAAAATCTGAAGAAAAAAAATGGCACACTTAAAATGATTATTTCGAAATCACTTTAGGCGAACGCTGTAGAGATTTGTAAATAGTAGCCATTGCCACTTTCATTTGTGCTTGAGTCTGAGTCACAAGTTCCGTCCTTAATAACTTTCCTGTCTCACACCCTAGTTAAATATTTCGACTTTAATAAAAATAATAAAAATTTCGATTAAACTTATTATAAAGTATTATTCTACGTTTTCTAAAGAGATGCGAACCACGTGGTGCAAGCTGTCCAACGTAAACCGTAATAATAAAAAGTATCGTAAATGTGTACTTAGGCGATAAAAAATTGAAAGTAACTCTGCTGCTCTTTTTCAAATCATGACTGGATTATTTTACATTTCTTTCTGAGGTAAGGTAACTGGGATTTACGTCTCGTCAGCAGCGAAGACATTAAAAACGGTGAGAGACAACTTTGGTACAATGACAGGAGCTGGGAGAGGAGTCAGCCATGGCCTTTATTAAGAAACCATCCCAGCATTTCCCTGGAGCTATTTGAGGAAACCATGGAAAATCAGGATGGCCAGAGCCAGGGATCTAACCCAGATACTTCCGTATGCGAGATAAACGCGTTGTCGTTGCACCATCTAGGCTCGGTTTCTATTCTGAGGGGCAACGAAAACATGTTTACAATCTGTATCCATCAAAAACTATTTTTTTTTTATTTCATGCAGCATTCAATTTTTTGTTCTCAAATTAATTTATACCAGATGACAAGTTTTCTTACATAATTAACCGCAGCTATGGAAAATAATTTGTCTAGTAGCACTCACACACAAGCTTTGCTTATGTGAGTGTGATGCCTTCCATTATATAAAAAATATTTATGTAAAGTGCTATAATCGGTATATGGAAATAAAAAAAAAATAAAAAAAACAGTCAAGATATATAAAAAAACTTGCAAACATGGTTTGAAATGTGTTTTCTATAATAAATATAATATGTTGAG
The DNA here is from genome assembly GCA_003012365.1 of Medauroidea extradentata. Classification (NCBI taxonomy): domain Eukaryota; kingdom Metazoa; phylum Arthropoda; class Insecta; order Phasmatodea; family Phasmatidae; genus Medauroidea; species Medauroidea extradentata. The sequence continues at coordinate 1,898 of PNEQ01062162.1, read as the reverse complement.
AACAATATCTGCAGTTTCGCGTTGAACAGAACACGAGAGACACGGAACATAAGAGCTCATGAAACAGCTGAAGATTTATCTTAACGGGGAGTGTTGGCAATTTTATTGTGTTTTCAGTTTTGAGCTATAACATTTATATACAAAGCATAGGGTACATTCTTAATGAACTGCTTGATGTAAATAATAATTTAATATTTCATTACGTTGTCATGCAGGATCATTTCAAGTGAATTATAGGTTATCTTTCAATGATTCTATTGCAATGATTCTGCATGACAAATTAATAAACGATGCCATTATTATTTATATCAAGCTGTTTACTAAGAATGTATCATATGCTTTGTCGAAGAGAAAATTTTGATAATACAATTTGAACAAACGTTATGGTGCCGGACGATGCCGCTGATCGATGGGTTTTCCCGGAGATCTTCCGTTTCTCCGCCCTTTCATTCCGGCGCTGCTCCATACTCACCTCATGTCATCCCTCACTAGCGCTAAAGACCTCGATGTTAAGCGTCGGCCAAAATCTGTTCACTCACAAATTTGTCTGGCAGTTTTGTTTCAATTGTCTTCTCCATGTTGGCTGATTCTTTTTCAAGACAGTAAATACTATGGTTTTAGCTGATTACATAATAACGAAATTATGATTAATTTACTTATTAGTCTAAACAGTACAATTTCTTGCTTTGGGAAAGTTAGCTATTATGGCATAAACCATTTTAAACAAAACTGCCAAAAAGATTTTTGAAATATGCTCTCGTTTAAGCTTTAAAAAATAATTATCGAAAAACAGTATGAACTAAATAAAGAGTGTGGCCGCTAAAATTACTTAAGTACATGAACATGCAGGCTACAGATGTAGAAGTCGTGAAGGTCCAATATTTAATCAGAGAATTCTAGCAGGCTGATTTTTTACCGTGTCCCTCAACCGCGCCCTGATAGTCAGTATACATGTAGGCACTACCGTTTAAAAAAAACATAAAGTTTCCCGCACATGTGAGGGTAAATTACAGCACGTATGTACAGTATATTTACTTGACATATGAAGAAAATTCCTCAAGAAAAGTTAATATGCACCGGAGTGCCTCCTTATTGCTGTGTAGGCGGCACCAGTGGCACTCTTTACGAACTAATTCGAGTCTTAGGGCCGTATCCACGGTCGTAGAAGTACAGGTCTGGACACTCGCCTATCTACCAATGCTATTGAGTTGACCCCGTTATGACTGAAAGAGCCACTATAGGTGATTCGGAATAAAGTGAGCACTCAAAAAGCCCTGATTAATTTCTATTTTCTGCCAGTTTAAATCTTTCCGCTACATGTAAACATCAACATTTCCATGTGCTTTTATTTACATAGGCTTGTACAATGTTTACATTTACGTTACAGTGCTCCGATAAATTTTAGCTACAATATGTACTCATTAAATGCACGGGTGTTGAGTAATAATCTTAGTTATAAATACCTGCTAGTAAACGTCTTGTAACACTGGTTTCTCTGCGTCTACTCTAACGGCGCTATTAATTACCGTTACGAATCTCGTTAATCCATGCACAGTATATTCGAACTTTTAAATTAAAACCGCCACTAAAAAACACACATGAGACACGCAACTCAAGAATTAAAGTTCCGTTCAGCATACTGTAATGAACGACGACGCACGTAAAGAGAAACAATAAATAACCTATTTTCTTAATGTGCGAAACAGGGGAAAAAATGCTGTTTCTATTTCCAGATACTCAGGCTGGCGATCATAAAACAAAACAACTTACATTACTATTGACTTCACATAATTTATCAATGATATTCATGAACAGTCACTTCTAATACTTTATATGTGTTTATCAGAAACCGATATTCATTACATAACGGACAAACAAACTGAATGACGCAATTCGCT
>PNEQ01062161.1:0-15760 GCA_003012365.1 Medauroidea extradentata | reverse complement strand
GTCATATAAACACTGTAACACACCAAATTTTGCTTTTAAAACACTCGCTGCACATTGTTTACATGCTTTCTTATGGAAAAAACGTATTTGTTTTGGGTCAACCTACTACTAGCGCCGTTAGTTCGCAAGCCGCCGCGAGCTTCAGTAAGCGAGTCAAAAATATTAGGAAGTTGCCAGACCTAACTTATATGACCCTGTTCTAGCCTACTGCAGTTTCTGGACAACTTGTATATGCAAGCCCATGATCTGGAATACTTCCTGCTGTCAGAAATAACTCGTGGAAAGTTGGTAAATCAGCTATCCAGCATACAAGTGCCGACTCTCGCTTAAGGCCGCAGGTTTATGTTTATCCGTTTTTTTATTTATTTTAACTTTGCAAATCCTGAAAGGGAGCAGAGATCACAAAACCGTTAAATAGAAACACTGGCTAATTTTTCAGAACATAAGTTTGAATAATTTTGGCATAAAATTAACTTAATTAAATAATCTTAAAGTCAATATATGTTTTGGAAAAATATATAGGCTTCATAAGTCTCGAAGCGGAACTACTGAAAGGGTGGGCTGGTAGTTGTGGTTGTGAAAGGAGCTGAGGAGGTTGCTTCTCTCGATATTGACATCGATTAGAGTCGCAGCGAGACCTCACTATGCTTGTTGTGCCCTCACCGCACAATGGATAGCTCTGTGGGCGTGGCCACGTCACTCCCCCTGCCCCCTCTAACCACGTACTACCTGACACCTGGGGGCAAGATGACCTTTCATGCGAGCACGACCCTTGCTTTCAGACTGCAGGCCCCGAGGGGTGTGGAGAGACGCGCTATTCTTGTGGGCGCCCGCATAGCAGAGGCAAGTTATATGATCATTTAAGGTCTGTCCGCTCCCGTTAGTTAAAGCAATACACTGGGGGGCAGAACAGCGGTGGGCGGGGCCACGACCTAGGGGTACACTCGCCTCCTGATAGTGCTAGAGCACGATGTGAACACACACTACGTGTACAGCACGACCCACGGTATAGTCGCAGTACGCTGAGAGGGTGGTATCATGTACCAGGGGCATTGTTTCAGGTTTTTCTTGGAGGAGGGGCAAGATTTTTTTTTTCGGTGACAGTGACCTTGTTGCATCTTTTTTAAATTAATTAAGCATGTATAATTTAGAAACATTAATAATAAAACTTCAGTTTTATGTGCTTAAGTTAGCATCATTTAAATAACAAAATACAAAAAAATATATATTTATACACTTAAATTTTTAAATCCAGGAGGGCTTATGCCTCCCCTGCCCTCCCCACCCCTAAATGACTCCCCTGTCATGTAAAAATTGCAAGCTGTTGGTGGACTGACCACTAATCTTGACCGTCTTGTTTAAAATAATCAGTAGTATTAAAGAGTAATAAGGTATACGTACTTTACTAGAGTCTGAGACGTTGACTATTAATTACGGTGAAATATATACGTTCAGGTTAAATATTTAGTGCTCACTTTATCCAGAACGACATATACGAAACTTAAGCTACAGTGGAGCACTGCAACAATACAAGTCTGGTATATGTGTTCAGGATAAATTGAGCACTTTTGAAGCACTAGTTCCTTCTTCCCTTTCACAAAATATAGGTCTACATTTTCCTGTCATTTTTAAAATATACAGACAATCACCCTGAGTAACAATCAAAGTGGCCTGTATAGAATGTTCTGAACTCTTCAAGTAAATGGCAATTAAATTATTGCCAGCGTAAATTTCATTTGAAATATTGAAAAAAAGACAAGGTAACTGTGTTATGACACACTCACTATGTGAGGGATCAAGATATAATTCAATTGATTTGGTTTATTTCGTTAGCAATTTGTATTTCTGCTGCAACCTTAGAGTGGACAGAGCATAGGCGCGAAGGACTAAACTAGCGCACTGTTCGAAGAACGTGTTTTTCAGTGGGACTTCAAGAGATGACCCTGTTATTGTATTTGTGGAAAGTATGTGTGAAAGTCCAATGCAGGTTTCTATTGGTTTGTTTTACGATTACGGTTAATATTTTCTCAGCTACAGCAACGTGAAAAAGTAATTTCTAGCACTTTTGAGGAGCTTGGAAATAATGTTTTTAATAAGCGGACGGCATTTTTAAAATCATGGTGACGAAGTTTGAAGTGTGTCTTCTTTTCGTAGATAAACACATTGGAAACATTTATAATTATGTAACAAAAATACTTTCCGTACCACACTACACCATGGCTCACACATCCGGTCCACTAACTCTGAAGACATAAGTTCAAAATAAATAATAGTATTTAATCACTTTTGTAGAGATAATGTGTTCGTATAAAGGGCTCACTTAATTGCTAACCGCGTACATCTGTAGCCTATATTTGACTGTTCTATAAACGTGTATAGGAACGCTTCCTGATTCACATAGATCGTAGTTTTTTTTTTTTTTTTTTTTTTTTGCTGCGTGCTCCGATGTTTGAACTTTGAAATCGTTGTTGGATGCAGGAAATGTAGCTAACGAGCCTGAGATTAAGCTGGGCTCCAAATACAATAGCGTGTGATTTTCTTTATCAGTCGTAAGGTAAGGTAATGTACGGCATAGGTGCAACTAGAATGGATATTTGGGGAGGGCACAATTCTGTGAATACTGTTGTACTCAAGTTACCCCTACCTGTAATCAGTAACGTAGTCAGAATTTATGAATTTCAGACGGGAAGGATGGCTGTCCTGCGAATATTATAAAAGATTACCCACCACATCTTCAAGCGGGGGGTCCGGAGGTCCTCCCCGAAAAAATTTCAGATTTCAAGGTGCAAAATAGTGCTATTTTAGCAGTTTTCATCACTAAACATTGAATATTCTACTGGTAACAGTATCACTGATTATTCAATGTTAAATTAATTGTAATTTTTAAGACCTTGGTTGGTTTTTTATTGAGGGGGGGGGGCGTGCTCTTGTAACCCCCCCTTAGTTACGCCTATGAGTAAGGTAAGTGGGTTTTACGACTCATCGATAGCGAGGTCATTAGAGACGGCAACACACAACTTGATACAATAATAGGAGCTGGGAGAAGAGTCTGCCATGGACTTTATTAAGAAACCGCCTCAGAATTCGCCTTGACCGATTTCGGGAAACCACGGAATACTGAAGTCAGGATGGTTGGTGCTGGGGATCGATCCCAGTTCCTCCCGAATATAAGTCCAACGTTTAATTGTTACCCACCTCACTCTGTTTTAGCAGTAGTGTATCGGTTTATTTAGACACATCCTAGAACGAATTTGTTCAAAATTTGATATCACAGTAATAAAAAAAGCCGTGGAGTTTCAAAAATGTATTAAATTTTCCACATATACCGTCAAAACATTTCTTATTGCAATCATTAAACACGCACTATTTAAGAATGTGAAAGAGATTGACATAACGTATTCCAGTGATACAATTTTCTATCTTTTGGAATAGTAGGTATGTTATGGAAAATGATTTGATGATAGTAATTAACTGCATAAAATAAACAGTAACACACTGTTGAACATAAATATGAGTTTTTTCTCAACTCTTGCAAAATACTTATTTCAAACAATTACTGAAGTAAACCTTATCAATTAAAAACCGACGTGCACATTAAAATCGAATAAATACATCACCGCTGTTTTTTTAATTAACCTTATTGCTTACTGAAAATTTTAGTTAACATTTTTTATTCAAACATGTATATTTCTGTAAGATATAAAATGGCATTGTGGGCCAAACCTGTAATAATGTAGGAAAACTCTCATAATATTTTTTTTCTGAAGGATCATACAAAGTCTTAGTTTTGAGAAGTTGCTTAAAAGTTTCTCGGAGCCTGGAATTTGTCATAAAATGTTATATAAATTTAAGACTCGAATTAGTATTTTACGGTTTTGATTACTTACTTTTCTAGGAAATTTATCAGAAAACATCAATATAAATCACACATGTATATTATTATAAGAGCGTAAAACACTTCTGGAACGCTATAAAGCTGTATACAGTAGTGTAGAGATTTTATCCGTTGATTGACTAGCGAGTGGCATCTGACTAGAATTAACTGTCAACAATTTAAATGAGCTATTTGGTGGAAGAAATTTGCTAAAAAGAGAAAGTGGGCAATTAAACTAAAACTTGAGGACTTGAATAACAATAGCCTACATATCACTGAAACCGTGAAATGTACTTTCCCATTCGGTATATATAGAAAAAGGTTTATTAAAGTCAACTGTGTATACATATCGCTAATTAATATATGTCACAAGCTTTGTGAGATGATTCTATGTAAAAATAACGTAAAGTTGTGTATGAAAGTTATTTTCTAGTGCACATTTTAGGGGAGAAATTCGCGATTGAAAATTGATGTCGCAAAGAAAGATTTGTTAAAATTATCAAACATACGGACAAATAAATAAAAAATAGTGGTGCGGTTTAATAATCACATCTGCAGTCTGCGAAGAAAAAAAAAACGGTTTTGAAAACATTTCACCTTCAGTGGATAATGATGTTGGTCAAGCCTTTCTTGGCACATAATTTTAAGCGCCGATTTTTTTCCGTCTGGTCGTAATACCCTCTACGGCCTCTAGTGAAGCGTTTTCGAGAAAATGGAAATAGAAAATGGGGACCCGTACAGGTAGGCAAAACACGATACACAGGAGGTTTCAGCAACCAAATTATCTAATAAAAGTGAAAAGTATTTGAAGACTTTTTTCCTTGACAGATTGCAGAGCTCGTTATTACTAAACAGCACCTAGGAACTCATTATTTACTTCTATTTACTTTTGTTTGTTTAAACAAATGTTGGTTTTCATTGTAAAATTTAAACTGCGAAATTTTTCCTTTAGATTTACGTATCACATAGCTTTAACATATTTTTAAAGGAATCGCTTCTCAAAAATTGTAACATGATTACATTAACATCCCGTATGATAGGGCGAAACAGAGGTGTAACATTTGAATGGACCAAATTTTCGTTACCTGACAGGTTACGTTCTCTCAATAAGAGAGCATACTTTAGTTAAATAGTATGTATTTGGTAAGAACAATAAAGCACATGTTTCATGCATTTCATATATTGTTCAGCCAACATATACTTTATTTTATTGACCTCCGTCGCAAAACGAGGGATGTTATAAGTTTATCGTGTATATCTGTGTTTCTGTCTATGGCATCGCAGCTACTAAAAGAATGGACCGACCTTTTTGATGGAGTTTTTTTGTTCGAAATCTGATGTTAATAGGAATAGCTTTTTAGCTATTATTCAAGGAAATCTGTTCCACCGTTTAAAGATAATCATCTCTTTTCTAGTTTATTTTTGAGTGAATGTGAGCAATTCTACAGGCCTGATCGATTTCAAATTTAGCATCCTGAAAGTCGGTTATTTTTTAATATTTAAAGTATTTGTCAGTTATCAAATGTATCTTTGTTTCGCCATGAACAGACGTAAATACATGATTGACTATGCCAAAGATTCTCTCTGTGTACGTTCTACTAGCTTCAAAGGCGACCCGTCGTGATACAAATAAACACAACAATTTATTTTAAAAGTATTCGCTCCCGTCTCCCACAAGAATACAAGCACAATACGCATATAAATTCAGGTTTTTTTTCCCTTTCCCGTTGTTCACTCAGAACAAAGTTAAACTAGTTCCCGAGCCAACGAGACTCGGGCACAGAAGGTACAAATTAGATTTAGCCTGTGCCGAGCTGCAGAGGAAATGCGAATTACCCTGAGACTCAAAAGAAGATGTGACGATGACGAGAGGGGAGAGGGGTTGGGAAGAGATAAAGAAGGTTTCAGTTAAAGGGGGAAATTAGTGATAAATTGAAAGCGAAAGAATCTCTACGGGGGGGATTCGCTGGGCGAAGAAAAGGAGAGAAAGTATTCAAGGTGTTATTTTTTGTTTGGGGGTGAGGGTGGGAGGATAGACAAGTAAGTGGTAAAGAGGAAGACGGGACGAATGCAGAGGAGATTGGTGAGGGGGTGAGAAGAGGGGGGGTCAGTTAGAAGAAGACGGCAGGAGGGAATCAGAAGAATGGTGGCGGGAACAAAGGAGCTGCTGGGAATTCCGGAAAGACGGAATTATTGGGAGAATAATGAGACCAGATGAAGTTCCTTTTGCGAATCACCTCCACCCCTCCCCCCTTCGACAGTACCTACCACAGCCTTTCCCCTCTTGTATGCGAGACGCAGGTAGTGGGTTTCCTGTGCCTCGCTAAGAGTCCTGGAGAAGGTTCGCTCGGAATGTGCCCGGAAACAAGGCATACTCCCCACGAACATTTTCGTTTTGTCGCCCGGAAGCAGAATGTACTTCCTGGTCAGTTTCGAGGCCAGCTGCCTGGACGAAAGACGGTCTTTATTCTGACTACACAGGAAAAAAAAAACAATAGAGTACATACATATGATTGAACACCATACTTGAACAGTTAAGCATGGTTTGAACTCAAAATGTGGAATCTTCATTCAATTGTGGCTATTTAAGGCTCGGTTTCAGTCGCCATATTGAATTTTTTAATTTTTCGCTGTTTTGGAATTCTGAGAAGAAAATTGTTTAATTGGCGACTAAACCGCAAATTCTATTTACCTTGAGAGTGAGAACTTTTGATACCGTAATTAGAAATAAATAATAAAATTAAAAAAAATAAATAAATTTTGCCAAGCAGAATATTTGATACGAATACAGATTTTGTTGACAAAAAGAAAATATTTTGTCAACTCAAATGAACGTACTAGCATGGTCTAGTGGGGGGGGGAGGGGGGGGAGGTATTTCTTCCTTGTTTCCAGTTTAGTTTATAGAGCAAAAATATGTCGCAACGTTCTGCGATATAACTCGACCGCATGAAAATATGGTTGGTTGTTTTTACCTACCATGAAAGGTTGTGGTCAGACAACTCGCCTTATACCACGCAGAACAGGGTGCGATTGCTGGTAGAATCAATCCTGATTATACGCACGTGGGAAACATGGCCAACCCTGCCGTTGGCCAATGGGCTCCGTCCTACGCATTCTGTCAGTTCTCCATGGTAGGGCCTCATTCTAGAGTTCAGCAGACGTCTATGGTGCCCTAGCATCGTGTCATCTCCCCATACACATTTCACAGAGACACAGGATTTTTCCGAACATATTTTACACCAGCTTACTCACTCAAATGCAGCTCTGATTAATGGTTAGTGATTGGTTGAGACAGGAATAATTCAAGTGTTCGCTGAGCTGTAGGCTAGCCTGCAAAAATATTTAAGAAATGATGCAGACAGCAGGTGCTCATTAACTGCTTGCTAAGTGATATAAGTCTGTATTAGGTACCTTTTAATTTTTGGCTCAGAGACTCCCAGGAGGCGTCAGATAAGTCAGAGGTCATTTGTGAAAGTGACACAAACATACAGTTGTTGGAATTCTAGCTTGTGCACAAATTAAAACGCGAATTTTTCAGATCTCTAGTGATTGGGAGTTTTTTTTTTAATTCTAACGATTCTTGGGATTCTACCTACAAATCACGTAAAAGTGTGTAGCTGCAGTATTATTCTGACTGACACAGTCAAAGAATTAATAATAATAATATATATATATGTATGTATTTTCACACATACACTTTGCCAATATCCATGAAACAGTGTTGCAGATTTGCAGTGATGTATTAAAACAAGTTTGTGCAAAAATATTTTCAAGTGTCCTTAGTAGATAATTTATTTGACTGAGAATAGCCTTCGAACAGCCTAATAGTGGAAGGTCATGATTCCACACTCTAAACATTTTCTAAAGTTTAGTCTGCAAGGAAATACTTTGTTCGTTCTCAAATCACTGTAAAACAATAATAATTGTAGTTTTAGAATTATTTGTTCGTAGTGAGACGAGGATTTTCTTCGTCAAAATACTTAAGAAAGCTTGGAAGACATTGTTAACCAAAATCACGGTTTAGTCGGAAATTATTCAATTTATGGCTTCTGGTATACTTTCTGCTTGAATAGTATTTATTTAATTTAAATAACTTTCTACGAAGTAAATAAAGTTGAATAATTGAATAGCCCGTGTAAAAATATATAGAGGAAACGTAGCCTATGTAGGTAGAGTTAGTTTAATTGCACGGATAAGGCGATCTGGGCATACTATATATTTCATTTGAAAAATTGTTGTACAGTACGCATTAAATTTCTTATCACATTTTATGTTGCCAAATGAGTATTTTAAATTTTTAGATTTTTATTTTTAACTACGTTCAGTTAAATAATATTTTACGGCAGCTTTAATAAGAAAGCTATAAAAATAATATGGTTGTCTCTTATAGTCACATGAGTTGGACATTCGAGTAAATATTAGTCATGTCTTGAGACATACAAAAGCAAATCTGAGACAATTTACCGTGGTTATTATAAAATAATTAAATCTTACAGAAAATTAAAAATGTTGTCACCAAAACATCGCTTTACTACAGGCAATTGCTGCTAGTAAAACAAGATACATAAGTAGTCTACCTCAAGACGTTAGGCAAAGCTTTTATTTTCATCCACTCCTTAATTGATGACGATAAAACCTAAAACACGTGTTGTGTTACGGGTATTCTGGAAGTGTGAGTGAATCTAAAACATTCTCAGGAAATGCTTTATGAATGCAGATGCTGTAACAAAGTTTGTTGTCTGTTTTACCATGCACCAAAATCGTAAATAGTCTGAGGAATGTAGGTTTGATTGTTGACGCGTATCCATACATTTTTACTAAAAATAATAACATGTAAAAATAATTTGTTTAGCTATTATTTTTCAAGTAAGTTCTTATTCATGAACAGAAAAAAAATTATAATTCAAATTTAGAATTTTATCTTGTACAGTACGGTTACAATATATATATATATATATATATATATATATATATATATATATATATATATATATATATTAGAGTGATTACAGATCCCAGACAAGTAACCGGAGATGGTCTTTTTCCAATATTCATAGCCTAAAAAAATTAACTGCTTCTTTTCTAGGCAGATTGGAGAGTGTGTTCTATTTTCTCGTGGTTATTCACGGTGGATAATTGAAACGTTGGTTTCTTCTTTTAACGACATCGTGTGTATTAAGTTCCATTACTCAATAGCAACTGATGTTAAGGGATGCGAATCGAATACCGCCGAGAACTGACCAGTCGGTCCATGAAGGCGAGTTGGTGCTGGAAGATAAGCCGTGTTAGTTCGCGACTGTACGTATTTACTTCCCCGTCTACTCGTCAGCACAGCAATTGTATGATGTACTTGTAGCTCGTTTGTGGTCGCATATCACTCGGTCTGACCGGTTACACTGTACTTGCTGGCTTCTGCAGCGTATACCGAGACTATACAACAGTGAGCAAACACCGGCTTATGCTGTTGATCGCATACCGCATAGTGGAATATCTGTAATACCCAGCTATCTGAGAGTTTCGTATGTGTATTTGGTTGTGACGTTTTGAGGCAAGACAGTCTGAAAAGGCCGTATTTAGATGTGTGGGAGGGCTTCGAAACAGTGTTTCTAATGGGCATTGTGTCTGGACAGCGATGTACCGCAGTCGTCTGAACTGGGGCATGCCGATTAGAATCGTTAAAAAAACACATATATTAACATTCTGCTAAGTAATTGAGAGTGCGTGGTAGATAAATAAACGCTGAAAACATCAATTGATTTCTACACTTTTTTCGAAGCCCATATGGATAAAATACTCAATGACAATCCTAGATAATGTATTTGTAGAGGTACGTCAATTTCGCGGATTAATCTGGCAGTAGCGTGGATTTCTCAGTCCTGTACACGCACTGGACACAATCGATTATTCATTGGCTTACAACCTTACAAGCGAGTAGTACGCGATAGCTCTGGGAATTATTTCCTTATTTACTACTGGTTTGCGGTAATCAAACGCGTTTCGTGACAGCCACCGGCTAGTCACAAACATTATTATGAAATATACATTTTGGCGTTCATCCTGACCTGGAATGTATGTGCGAAATTGACGTACCTCTAGTTATTTGCAAACTTTATGAGTAAATATTTATCCAGAATTACTAATTCGTTACGCGTGATCTCTTGCGCCGTAGTTAAATGCACGAGTTTCCGGCGTCAGAGATTGTGCCTCAGAAGTTCGTAATACTGGAAATAATTTTGATTAAAACGTAGGCTAAAACTATTATCTAGGATTGCTATTGTTTAAATTTTCGTAAATTGGCTTCAAGAAACTTACAGTTATAGATTAATGCTTTTAACGTTGAATTATGTACCACGCCCTCTTAAGGCCCTTGGCAAAGTAGGCTTCGATCCGTTTGGAATCCGTACGTATGCTTCCAAAGTCGTAGTCATATACTCTCGACTAACAGGTCTTTGCTATTGTTGCTGGAGTTGCAGTAGCCGAGTAGTCAGACCAAGGCGATCCGGGTTCGATTCCCGACGGAGCCAGTCTCCGGATTCTCGCAAGTGGGAATCGTGCCGGACGATGCCGTTGGTCGGCAAATTTTCTCAGGAAGCTCCCGTTTCCCTCCACCCCTTCATTTCGGTGCTGCTACATGCTCACCCATGTCCCCCCATCACCAGCGCTACGGACCTCGATGTACAGCGCTGAACAAAATCTCTCGCACTCTGACTCACTATTGTTGCTGTACTGTCTACATTCGTTTTAAAAGAAAGACACCACTAATTATTGTTGTTTGAGTGGAGGGAAGCTAGTGGTGCCGAGATAATAAACTCATACGCTTTCTGTTAATGTAAAAAAAAGCTGCTAAGAGGAGCCTCTGAACCAGAAGGGCGTAGAGGTCGCTATGTGCACCAACTATAGTAAATTGTACATTAGTGTCAGTTTTGGTGTTGGTTTTGTATGCAGCAGTAAGCCAGCGTCAACACTTGGGTTAGTAATAAATCACTGTCGGACATCGTTAATCCATTCAAGCGTTTTCATTTCTGATGGTCGGTCTTTATTTTCACCGTCAACGGCCGGTGTTTGTTTGCTGAGACCCTCAGCGCACCACGGTGTTAGGGTTCCTTCAAAACCGTCGTGGAATTGGCTTGCACCAATGTTCTTACTCAGCCGACCACTAAGTGGTGTTAACGAATCCCAGCAGTTGGTACACGGGCTGGTATTTGGTATTTCCAACCAATTTAACGTCACCAAGCTAAATAATTATAATATGTTAGTTTGAGAAGTTATTTCAATCACTGGTGTAGACATTTCTAGAAGTTAATTTTATACACTAAATAAAAGTTTCATAAACTCTAATCAAAATGGGAAAACTATAAAAATATATACTCTGTGAAAAGAGAATTATGAAACCCATGACAAATTTCTAATGTTACTCGATCAACGTTAAATCAGACATTGTGATCTTTGATCTGGGGATTCATTACAAACCGAACCATTTTCAAGGAAATAAATAAAGAACGTGTGGGAAGGTAACCGAAGGCAGGGAATTGCACCGTAGATTTTAACTAGGTGCCCGTAGGCAACCAATTGGTCAATTTTCTAAAGCTCCCATTAAATCACATTGGTAGCTGTGAAATAAATATTTTAAGTGTAAAGTGAAAGAAAAGATAACACCTTAATATTCAGGATTGCCCATGTCAGAGCTATGACAATGCAACTAACATGTCAAGTAAGTATGAGATCCTGCAAGCTCAAATTATCACTTCATATAAAAAAAGAAGGGGCCTCAGATTCATGCTGCCGCGGGCCTCACATTCTCATAAAGTGGCCCTGAGTGCTCACCAGCCGTTCAGAGTCTTGACTGGAGTTCACCAACCTCCTGTCGTTGGACTAAGGATATTCTCCAGGACATACATACTTCCCTTTCCTGGAAGACATACACTCCTCGTCACTGAGTTATCGGTAGCGTGGCAATTGTTCATACACGCCTCTCATTTGGTTGCACCAATCAGAATAACGTTACTAACACATCATGCATGTGTGATTTGCCAGTAGAACATCAGGATAAGTGAGTGTTAAAACAGCCAATCATTGACCACGAAGCAGAGCTGCAGACGTGAACGTTAGATATTGAAACCAAATGCTGCAAAAAATATTTTCGCCACAAAATCGTGGCTCTATCAGTAGATAGCTATCAATACAGAAGAGCAGTATCTGGATCCACGTGTAGTTAATATCAGACCAGGTACTGTACATTTGTCCAAAGTCACTGTCAAGACGTCACAGTGATCTCGCCATGTAAATGACTTGTTTCTCGGTATTACTACTTGGGCAAGCCGATCCAACAAGGGCAGTTTATCAAAACACAGTGACTCCTCTTCCCAAAGAATCACGTGGCCGATTGGCTAATAAGTGTGTTCACAGCAATTAATATCATCACTGAAAAATATATAGGTTTTGTGTTGAACTTTGCTAGGACCTAGTCAATACGCAATCAGTATATATATATATATATATATATATATATATATATATATATATATATATATATATATATATAAAACTTGTGTTATGATGAGCCTGCTGGACGGATAAACCTCCTTAACCTTCATTACAGGAATTCAAACAACCTAAAGTCCACATAGCAGACATCAATTATGTTAAATAATATTTTATTTAATGCTGTTTTAAACCTATGTGCTTATTTGGAAAGTTTTCATTGGATGGCAAAAAGGGGGCATTTTCGAAGTAAGGCAAATTAAATCTGTAACTTCCAAAACCACAAAACAAACTTTTATATGCCTCAGATACTAAATGGGCTACCATACCCACATACAACCTAAAAAATTGCATGATACAATATACGCACTAACATATAATATATCTGTATTATAACACAATCAAAACATAGACAAAATTGTTGATAGTTATTTTCTTTCGCGATCACACTACAGGTCCAATCGCATTTGTCTCTAATTCGTGTAAATGAGAGGGGGGCCAGCCGAAAAACTTGTAAATGGCTTGCAGTACTGAGCGCTCATTAATCGGTGATATATGTAGAGTTAAAATGACGAGTGGCCAAATCCACTAAATAATGGCAATTTCTTCTTAAAAGGAACAGAAATGTACGAACAGACAGAACTCACAGTTTTCCGCTGACAAACACGACAAAGCAGTGCCAATTTACTTTCCTGGAAATCCTCGCAGACTCGCAGTCAAATCGTAGCATTAGGCGATTCCCTGCACCTCCAACAGTGCTGGGCTAATAATTCCATATGCTCCGGAATAATCCCTGGGTATCCACTGCTCCCCTGGACACAAATTTCATCAAGTTACTACCCGTAAATTGTCGTAAAAACAGGGCACGCCTTGTCGATAACTTTTTGTCGTTCACGGCTCCTCAGTCCATGCCAGAGTCCACGCCGCTCGGGTCCGGTCAAAAACACACTGCCTTCCCCTCCCCACTTCTTTCACTTGCCACCAGCTGTGTCGGCCGCCCCTCTCCCCTCACTCCCCTCCACAGTCATACAGTCACGACATCGATCAATACTTTACCCATAGGCGCGCACTTAAAAAGTTGTTTCACAAAAAAGACAACACTTTAAAACTAATACTTTTAAAACAGCAAAAATTTAACTTGACTAGACTTTATATCAAAGAGTAATACTTTAAGAGACCATTAAGTATCAGGATTTCACGCGTGAAATCTACAACTTTTGTATTATACCTGACTACAATATTATCAAACTAACAACATATTAAAACCAAAGAATTTATCGAGAACAATATGTGGTAACTTTTAAGTGTGCCAGTTAGCTCCCAAATCCAATAACTATAGATATATTTGTATTTTATAAGTATATTAATGTGACTAACAAATGTCACAATGACAATTGCCCATAATTACATCCTACACCAAGGAACTAATAATACATATGTGTAAAACCATATCTGTCATCGTCAACCAGAAATACTGATTTCTGGAATAATTGTCATACATAGAGATGATGATATATCGTGAATATATTTTGTGGCAACTTAACCTTGAAAACGCTGTAGTTAATGGCAACACATGATTGGGTGTTGTAAGTCTGACACAACGTCGCTGTCAGCAGACCAAACAACAGGCATCAAATATTACAATAGCGGGATTCTGATCGGCACTGGAACAAACCGGGACAAAATTCTCTCCACGAAAAGTTCATTGCCCTAACAATAACCATGATCAAAAGACGCCAGCGTGCACTCAAGGCATTAAAACAATCTGGAGCGAATTTCTTATCACAGAAAATCAGTGGTTGCAAATATCGGGTGTAGCGAAAACTTGTAGCACAAGAAGTGTACCGGTAGGCAGTCTGCTCCGTTAAACATCTAGTAAGCTATGTTGTGTAACACGAACGCGTATGTAACAATCAACCGTGGGCGCTGGCCTTGACTTATACTTTGTGCGAACAAAAACTAGTAAAATAAATTACGGAATTTTAATATTTGTACGCGGCGAAAATAAACAATCCTAGTTGACTCAGGAAAGCTCTTTTACAAGAGGTAAGTTGAAAATGTGGATCAGCTTTGGAAGAGCTGTGCTCAAGTTACGGGGGACGTGAATCCCAGGCGGACATTACTATATTTGTATGATAAAATGGCAGGTCCGTAGGTGGGCAGCACAAAAAAATAATATTATAAGCTGTGGGAGTGGAAGTCTCAAATATTGAAACAGAAGTTAAAAGAGTTTCCCCCTTCGACAGAATTTCTTTTCTGCAAATAATAATATGTAATTGAAATGAGTATTATTGCTGTGGAGGGGGGAACGAGAGAGAGATAGGACCGAACACAAAGAGCCCGCCAGGAAAGAACGCGTAAAATAGGGGTCGAGGAGTTCGCAAGGGGACCATCCTTACTCCTCGCTAATCGGCTTCGGCATTCTAAATTCGAAATGAGTTTTTTGACTTCCCCTACCCTCTGGCGAACCCGCTCTATCCTCATTTGTTATCTGTCCTTGTCGTTCCTAGCTGGAATCTGCCGAGTACCCTTCTTAAAACTCCCCCGAGCTACGAGACCACTTTTTTTTTGTTTCTTATGTCTTTATTAATCTTACAAGCTAAGTCCCGCCCTTAAGAGGGAAAGTTAGACAGTTTTATTGTATTTTAAGTTTTTGAGCCATAGCATTTATTCAAATTGTATTATCAAAATTTCTCTTCAACAAAGCATAGGATATATTCTTGGTAAACTGCTTGACATGAGTAATAATGGACTTGTTCGTTAATTTGTCATGTAGAGTCATTGCAAGAGATTATAGGTTAACTTTCAAGGATTATCTTGCAATAATTCTGCATGAGAAATTAATAAAAGTTTTGCATTATAATTTATGTCAATCAGTTTACCAAGATTATATCCTATGCTTTGTCGAAGAGAAAATTTAGATAATACAATTTGAATAAATGTTATGGCTCACAAACAGAAAATACAATAAAATTGTCTAACACTCCCCCTTAAAGTCGTCTCTGAAAGCAGATATTCTTGTCTTGTAGGATACTGATACAAATATCGCTGTCGAGTGAGAATATTTCTCGAATATATGTCTCTAATATAGGCCTTTACTAACTAAACTATTTTCGTGGATGGCCTACTATGTCAACGAATGTTAGTGTGTCATGGGAACCGTCTATAAAACTGAGAATTTATTACAAATATATAAAAATGAAAAGTGACTGATTGACTGACTGACTGACATATCAAACTGCAGCCCAAACCACTGGACCTAGAATCGTGAAATTTTTTGTGGGGGTTCCCTTCAGGTCGTAGGCGAGCACTAAGAAGGGATTTTTCGAAATTCGACCTCTAAGGGGGTGAAAAGGGGTGAAATGTGTTTCCGAAGAAATGTCGATAGAGCTCGAACCCGACGG
>PNEQ01062141.1:0-23284 GCA_003012365.1 Medauroidea extradentata | reverse complement strand
TCAGTGTCCGTATTGTCCTTCTCGAACCACTTGCTGGCTTCGTGACGTACAGCGAACCCGTGTCCCGCAAACGGCGGTCAATGCGTGCGAACATTGTGTGTGCAGGGTGCCGTCGGTTAGGAAACCTCTGACGATACTGTCTCTCCGCCTCTCTTCCATTGCCGCCTGCTGCACCATACACTAAATGCATATAGGCTAGCTCTGCCATTGTGTAGCCTTCCATGTAGCCTCTACAACTACGACAATAAACGTAGCGAGTGTAACACAAGCACGGTGTCTCGTACAGTCACAGAGCGTCAAAGCGGGTAGTACATAACACAACACAACAGATGTTTTCACTGGCTTGTTGTCGCCAGGTTGACTGCCTACCCCTGTTACTTTGGTGCACCATTGCAGGTATAAGGATGCATTTCCGGACATGGGTTCCTTAATCAAATATGTTCCAAACATGCACATCTACCATCCCTATCAATTTGTAACACTTATTCTTGACCACCCTGTATATCGCATCGCGATACATCAATTCTAAATATCGCACACCCCTAGTTGCACGTGAAAGCTGTGGAACTAGAGGTTTCGTGGTTTATGATTTATGTGGTCGTACATGCAGAATATGTCTGTTTCACAAAGATCATAGAATATATGCAGTAGTATACATGACAACTTGACCAAATCCACCAGTTTTTTCACATCTGGGTCTTATTTTTTAACCACGATGCTTTTCAAATTCACACTCAAGTTGTTTTGTTTGACATAACCATACGTCAGACGGCATACATAATCCTCCATGACGATGCAGTGGGTCTAAGAGTATTCACCTCAATTGCTATCTGCTAAGAGAACTCTCAAGCAAGTTTTGCCATCCAACCACAAAAGTATTCAAAACTATTTTCTTCTAAGTTGGTAGAAAATTTAAATTCTGTTGTGTTGTAATATTATAAGCCACAATAACGTTTCTGACTTGCTATCTTTGTTTGCCACAAATTCAGCATCTTAGGTAGCAGTAGTATCTTTTGTCCGAAGAATACCTTGTTTTTATTGCATTTCTTGGTTTTTACCTAAAATTATCAGGCAGTATAGTGCGTTTAAAGGTGAGGGATGATCGTTTAATCCTCCACGGACATAAATCTGTGAAATGAAATTTTCTATTGTCTTATTAAGGCAATGAATCAATATAGTGTACGTTGTAATCTCTGCAATGAAGCTGTATTGATTTTGTAGATACAACGACTCCTTTCTGGGAAAGATTCATAATATTTTTCCTATACAATGCTCTTACTTTATAAATAATTTTTTTTTAAATTTTGTCTTGGGCAATTAATTCTTGGCCATATGCTTTTCGGAATGGTTTGCCAATATTGTGTGGTGAATAAGAGGTCATTATGTCAAACCATTGGTCACAGAGGAGAATGAGTTGCTAGACTAAGTACCATTAGCAATTCGCTGCACAATGTGGTTTTAGCAAGACAAAACACCATCATGTTTTTCTGCTGCCTAATGCCACCTTCTTGAGACCATATTTGATCACCATGTAAACACTGATGGGGAGGAGGGTCCATCCATTGGCTGACCCAATCTCCAAGCGTGATTCCATTGGATTTATTAAAATTTATGGGATTATGTTGATTCTGTGATTTACAAAACACCTTTGACTAGCAAGGAAGATTTTGTGGCACATGTCTTATTGCATTTGATTGTGTATGTACCCCACCAAATATTTACGGTATGTCCGAATCCGTTGATCCACCACTGCAAGCTGTGTGTAGCAGTTGGAGGAGGGGAATAGGAGGTACTGTAATTCAAACAGTTGTTATAAATAGGCTTTGATGTTAATAAAAAATGTAGTACATACACATTCTTTGCTCCAATTTACACTCATTCCTTGTTCTGTAAACTTGATCTCCCTTAATTTAACCATAAGGGCAGCAGTTGGTGTCCGCAGTTCCCGCTAGCCAGCATGTTTCCTTTTGGATCACTTATTTCCTCTCTTGCATTTCACAGCTGCCCCATATCCACCTCATTTGAACATTATAAGCTCTTCAGTCACCCACATTTTGCAGATTCATTTTCACAAATATCTATGCCAATTTTCAGTTTCAATATTGTGTACCTCCCTTACTGTTTACCACCTATGGTCAATCAATTACCTGTCTTGAGTATTAAAAGAGAATGTACAGGTAAAGCTCACAAAAAATGGTTAACTAAAACACTGGTATCAGACTGAAAAAATACTTTCTTATACTGCAACAATTTTAACATAATTAAGTGGTTAGGCCTCTCAGCTTGTCTACAGAGGAAATTTCTACACACAATAATTCATAAAAATTTATACCTACTGTATTTGTAAGCTGCAATTGAAAGTACAGTATGTGTTTTTTTTTTTTTTTAAATTTGTGTTATTTTAACTACCAATTTTTTCTGATTATTTCACATTTCATTATTTAACCCAGAAATGATATAATCCACAATGCCGACAATATGAATTCTTTCATGGAGTACCAGCAAATTTCTGCACTGAAGTTACTTAAACTTGCCACTTCACAGACTACATCATACTCCACTACGATGTATCAAGATAGTATTTGGTCAACAAGTGTTCCTAATCTATAATATTTATAGACTAACTGTAACAAGTTTCAGTTCACTGTGCAGGTATTTATACGTTATGAGAACAACTTACATTTATCTCCATTTACGACTTGATTCGGATGGAAGGGGAAACCAGCACTAGAATATTAATTGAGCTCAAAATTTTTTTTTTTGTTATGACTTCTGGTTAACAGTTTTACTACAGAAACAAATGTAAAAATATTATGTTGTGTTCATATACTGCGCACTTACACAAGCCTAAAGAAATAATTAAGTGATAGTAACTTACAAGACAATAGTTTCTATCCCCCCCCCCCCCCAAAATAACAAATTTTCAAGCCTATTGAGCTGTAAAGGTGCTGGACATAATTTTACAATGATCAAGCAAGCTGATAAAAACATTTAGCCAACATACATCTTACCTTACATAATTTTACATAGGAGGAAAAAAATTAAAGGAAGACAGGACAGATGAATGACAAACTCTTCTCAAACGATAAGTAATCATTTAATCACTCTTCTTTGTACATCACATTTCACAAATATCAAAACGAATCTAACAAAAATATATTAAAATAAATCAACACTGTTATCGTGAAAATTTTCTAGTGTACATCTGTCTTGGAACACAACACTCATAACTGCCAATTCAATCTCCTCTTTATTTTTTACCATAGCGCAATTCAACCAGTCGCAAAACTACAATCTCTTGCCCCATCTGGCAGCCTAAAAATTATAACAAACATGAATACTATAAGCACTGAGGTTGGGTTGCATGAATCTGATAACGAATCTGTATTAATGGAAACGCTTATTATGCTTGATGTCCACACAAATGAAGAAAGAAAGGAGAGCTAAATATAATTTAGCAATCAATATCATTTGAATTAAAAATGTAAATTAAAAAATGTTTTTAGCCTAATACAACAATACAGCAAACGCAGTAATGATCAATTTAATTTGTATTCACATATCACACTCACAATCACAGACATAAAAAAATTGTACGATGTTCATATCACATGTTTATAGACATGATCTAGGGTAGTTACATTACTAAGCACTGCAACAAAAGGAAAATCAACAGCATTAAATTGACACTCCATTGTACTGATGCTTAGGGATGGGTAATCTATGTTTTCCCCCCGTACCTGTTTAGAGTTAACAAACAACAGTAGGAAATAAGAGTGACAAGTCACTTGCTTTTAAATAAAGGACATGACATAGTAGCTAGTATACTTATTAAGAAAATATTTTAAATTTCAGTTCAGCAGAACGTAACTGTATGTACAGTACACAGTTTACAAAACTGTGCACTGTAAACACTGGTCTGGCCAGCATCTTTTGACGGACAAAAATTTACATACAATACCTATCACTCAAAGCTAAGGCTAACCATATTTCAATTTTTTTTTTTATTTTGTCTGGAAGTAATGAAAACACCACCTCGAAGTAGTTAAATGTAACGAGACGTTTACTGTTTTTATAATACACACTCTCAAAAGTAAAAACTTTACTGAAAATGGGAGCATACATTGCTGTGTTTGTAACTGCCCTAGCCAGTGTCGTAGACAGGACTTTTGTAAAGGAAAAGGGGGAGGGGGAAATTAACCTGTGAATAATAAAACAAACACCAATAATCCCCTTTAAAGTCGGGGTTCAGGATTCCTTCCCCAGGAATATTTTAATTTCAAGGTGAAATAGTGCTGTTGTAGCAGTTTTTCGTAACAAAAGTATCAATATTATACTGATAAAAATATTTTTAATCTTTATATATGATTTTTTTTTAATTTTTGTGGCATATGCTGGGGGAAGGAGGAGATGGTTACCCCCCCCCTCCCTTCAGGGGCAGCGCCTCTGACCCTGGTTGTTAAATATGTAGAACACTATAAAAGTGTGTAACATTCCTGCATATAAAATTTTTCCTCCTTGATCCTATATTTTTCCAGAAACCATAATGCTTTGCTTTCCTGCCTATTACAGTATAGTACTATTTTTTATTTCCTCAGATAACAAGCCATTACTCTAGCACAATTTTTCTTATCAGCAGCATTTTAAATAATAATAATATAGCAAGTAGCCTAAAACCAGCTATAGTAAACAATGACAAGAGATACTAGAGACCATGTTTCTGAAGTAGACGATCATGAATCTACAGAAGCCAAGTTGGGAAGTAAATTTAGTACTTGAAATCGGAAGTTCCTTTGGTAAAATTATTGATACCTGCTTAAAAAAAGCTTTCCTTCATACAATAATTTTTCCCAGATTTCCTGAAAAATAATACAACAAGGTTCTATTGTATTTAATATGGCATGCATGAGTGTGCGCCAAGTGTGTGCGTGTTTAACTTTATATTAACACAAACCTAAAGGAAATTAGGTTTGTATTATCAGGTGTATCCGAAATCTAAACAGCGACTCAAATTTTTCAGGCCGTTTATCCTGAAAATGGTACAATATTCTTATTACCACCACAGCATATTTTTAACAGTGTTCTTAATATTAAATTGCTTAACGTGTAAAGAAAAATTTTTGTTAATCATTTAAATTACTACTTAATTTCTCATTTCATTCCACAGTGAAAGAATACTACTATATATTTATTATAACTACGAATTGACCGGCAAACAAAAAGGTCGGAAATGGTCGCTAGGCTACTGATTACTAAAACATGTAGACGGAGATGCACAAGTACGATTCTGTAAGTATGTACTTGTTCATCTTGCATGTTTTAGTAATATGAATTTACTGGGGTTGTATTAATGATATTTCGCTGTAGATAGCTCGGAGATTCACTTGACTAAGCTAATTACACAAACAGTAATGCATACTCTCATTTTCAGCAAATTTACACTTTTAAGGGGCTGTATTGTTAAAACTATCATAATTTGCTAACGGATACATAACTACTGTGAGGTGAAGCTCTTCTTAATCTATGTCAGATAAAATAAAATCGTGTGAAATAGGATTTTAAGAGGTGTCCTATATTGAGAGACTGAAACAAACATGAGTACTTCCTTTGAAACATTACAGCATACAGTCTGAGAATTTACAATTCATACATGATATAGAAAACCTAATTGATGAAGTAAATATTAAGTAGGGTACTGAGGGACTGAAGAATCAACCCATCCCTAACAAATACACATTGTGTATGAAAAGCCTGGTAACTTAAAACATACTAACAGCCATAATATCAAATTTTGATTCATTTAATGACTTTTGAATAATACTGATTTAATATGCAGATAGTAAAATAAATACCCACAAATTAAGTTTAAGTAGACTGTAACGACACATAGGTACCTACAGATTTGTCCAAAACTTTCTGAATGGCAACTTACAAAAGACAGTTCAACAAGTATGTAGAGATTTTAAATCCAAAACTTCTGGGTACAATTAAAAAAGCAAATACCTATGCATAAATACAAAACTGTATAAAATAATAAAACCTATTCTTTTTTTCACACTGAAATACAGCTAATGCTTAGTTAAAATAAGTTAGAATTTTAGTAGTATAAAATTTTGTTGTGGAGCTATTGTACAACATATTTTTTTTTTCACACTCAGTAACCTATAATAAGGGGGGAAAAAAACGCACAGGTTAATGTTCTCGCATAAAAAAAAATTGTACACCAGTGATCAAAGCAATAAACAGTCTGTTATTGCTGGAAATTTTACTTTCCATGAAACTTTAAAACCCTTTGTTTCAGAAACTTTTAAGAAATTCAGAGAAAGCAGAACTGTCAACATATACTACGTTTTCATGCCGTTTTGAAACTGATTTCAAAACACTTACAGTTTTGAATACGCTCATGGAGACGGGCTTCAAGTTGCTTTGAGTCTCAAGGTAGTTACACCAAAAACTGGGATCATATCAGATTGAGTCGGGCGTAAAATGTCATGGGAATGCGGATTGTACTGAAAATTAATCGAAAGTAAAGAAACACAAATTCGACAGTTGTTTCGGCCTTCAGATTTTCTGTTAACAGGTGCAAATGAAATACCTAGGCTGAATAAAAATTATCATACGATCATGAGTAACAATAATATTCTTGTATCCATTTAATTTTCTTTAGCAATTTAATTACATGTGTAGCCGAAAGAAAAATAAACAGATGGCTGTGTGGATTTATTTATTTTATGTTAGCCAACGTAAATTCCAATTGTACCAACACTATCTCAGACAAATTTGGCCAGCGAACTGAAATTGATTTCAATCTGATCCAAAGTTTGCGTGTAGACAGTATCGTGCTCAGTCGAGATTCAATCTATTCTTTTTCAAAACTACATGGAAACATAGTAACTGTATACCAGTGTCTTCAGTTTCTATCTCTTAAAAAATTAAATGGCATTTAAAGAGTTTGTTCAGATTTTAGAACATTTTACATAAGAAATAGTGGTGATTCAATCAATTACCACAGATACTGCTAAAAAATGGCAGTCAAAAAATGTTTTCCCTCTCTTCCCTCCACCAATTTACTTAATAAAAAACTACAGCTCACATCACATAATTATTGCTAGAAGACAAGAGCCGTAACTTTATTTCTAAAAGAAAAAAAAAAATTATTCTACAGTTATGTCAACACATAATAACATATATTTCTGTATGTACATGTATAGTAAGTAGTCTACAATCAGGGGCGTCATTTGGGGCTACAAGGGGGGGGGGGTTTATTATTAAAGTATCTAATTTATACATGCTTAATTAATAAAAAAGATGCAACAAAATCTTGCCCCCTCCCCCCCCTAGAAAAACCTGAAATGACGCCCCTGTCTACAATGTAGAAATTTTAGACCACCATCAACAAAAAGTATCTTACCTTGAAATGAAGCTGGATAATACATTATGTTCAACACTCAATATAAACACCATGATCAACACTCTTCAATAAAATATGAACATGACTTTGACAGAAAGGCAAACACTGCAACGACAACAGGCAAACTGGCAGGCAACAAAACCACACAAAGCACACGTACATACTGCATACAGCTGTAAATGCTGACCTGGGAGTATTATTTTTGTCTCGGTGCAGGTGTGACTTCTGCCCTACAATGACTAGAGATTCACATACAACAGCAGACTGTATGGGTACATGACTTTACTGGCTGATCTGTTTTTGTGGGTCCTGATAATACTTCAGTTACATTCTGAATAATCTAGGTACATTACGAAGATTTTAAAGGTGTGCGAATGTATGGAAAACTAATTCATAATAACAATAATAATAATTTTAAAAAAATGCTTGAAGTTATGTAACAAGGATTGAAAACAAAAAATAGTTTGTATCAGTTTTCACCTTCACGCTTAATGATAGTTTCACCAAAATTGCACAGCTGTTATGTAATTTTTGTACAACATAAAAAGAGTAAGTGTATTAGAATGTAAAAGTTTAAATTAAGAACAAGCATGTACAACATTTTTTTTTTATCAACTTCCTTTCTCTGAATTTTATACAGCAAAACCCTGAAAAATAGTTAATTCTCCAGAAGTTTCCCTCCTCAAAGGACAAAGATAATTTTGGACCTCTGTCTAATTACACTTGCGTAATCTTATGATTTTAAAACGTCTTCCTGAATAATGGGTCAAAACGTGGGTCAAACTGTAACTCCCAACAGATCTCTTTAAACAGGTTTTAACTGTACACTGTAAAAAAACATGCAATGAAGTAGGAAAGTTAAAAAGAAAATTTTAACATAGTGAACATTATTATTTACCGCATTGTAAGCCATCACCGAATGTAAGCTGACCACTAATTTTTAAACCATGTGGTAAAAAAAAAAATGCAAGCCACATTTTAAATGTCGAGTATACATAAATACTTGCGGCATTCCATGTATATGACCTACCACAAATTTACATAGTTTATAGTAGCCCTCATGGTATCATGCAATTCCGTCCATACTCACAAGTGGCTCTCGTATTTGGACTGCTGAGTGTACAAATTGTAAATCATCGTCAAAACCATTTATTTATAGTAAACACGTGACTATAGCAGCTTACATTTCCGTAATACCAGTTTCTGTAAATGCCTAAAAAGCCTAAATTAACAGTTCATAATTCTATTCAACAGTAAATGTCAGTTGCAACGGCTTGGCACAGAGCCACAGAGGACTAGTCGCGTACTCTGCGACATGACAGCTGTGACCTAACCAAGCAGAGTAATAACGGGTTGCTTGCTCATCACAAACTAGGAATACATTGTTACAATTTATTATGATTGTAAAGTAATGGTACTGATGAATGTTGTGCACTGTTTTATCACCTTGTT
Organism: Medauroidea extradentata; assembly: GCA_003012365.1. Taxonomy (NCBI): domain Eukaryota; kingdom Metazoa; phylum Arthropoda; class Insecta; order Phasmatodea; family Phasmatidae; genus Medauroidea; species Medauroidea extradentata. The sequence continues at coordinate 14,421 of PNEQ01062141.1, read as the reverse complement.
TTGAAACTATCAGGTCGGAAGTGTACGTCTTATTGCCCTGTCCTCATTCTAAGTCAATGCATGTTTTTGGAGAATTATAGGGTGAAAAGGGGGTGGGGGGGGGTGGCGGCGGCGAACCTTACTATATTTTCAGCCACGTAACCTGACGCCGGAAAATATCTAACCTCTTTGGATGTTTCCGCATTTAAGATAAATTGTGCACGCAGTATGAATTGTTACAGTTTGACAAAAAAAAGTTTATTAATTATATAAAATACAATAGTCAAATTTCTTTGGTTTTGATTCAGTATTATATTGAATTTAAACAGGAAAATACACGGAACTATATTGTATAATTTCACTGCCAACCGTACAAGCAGTAAGGCAACTAGAGGTCGTCATGATTTATATGCAGTAACAGCTTGTGATATTTTTCAAAGGTTACATTTTTAGTACTCACTTTATCCTATAAATATGCTACAGTAAACCGTTAAGACATTTGTAAAGAGACAGAAGGAGATAAAGCTTTTTACTCACGAAAACTTCTTAAAATGGTTAAATTATACACATTCATATAGACAAGGGTCAAAATTATTTAACCTATTAACCAGGATACTTAGGGTTTCACTGTATTTGATAGACATTTGTACATTTCCTGAAAAAGTTTTTTTTTAACATGACTTTACATTTAAATAAGTTGCCAACCAATTTTCTAATGCAAATGAAAATGAAACATTGTTATAAATATATGGTTTATAACACCACCTTCACTATAACAGCAACTTATGTGCATTATTACTCTATAATACATGTAAATTGTCTGGATATAGCACAAATCTTGCATAAAGACAGTTTTTTTTGCTATTCACAGTTGTTAGGTGGTTCCGCTGATTTTTTAACACAGTTTTTACATACTGATTATTCGCACAACCTTAGTACGTACCTGTGCAATAAATTATACCACCTTGCACAAAGAGTGAGGTCCAATCTTGAGGCAGCTGCCACAATTATAGTAATTTCGCAAGCATGTTATGGTTATCTATATACAGTATATAAAAATGGATGTTGGTATGAGATCAAATTTGGACACAGTTTGACCAATCACCATTAAACTTGGCACATATATAATGTATTTTTTTCATGTAGAAGATCTTTATCTTGACTCTAACATAGATATGGTATTTGAAAACTGATATTATTTTAGCTATTTCTTCTATAGCTCTATAGCTGCAGCATGTGAACTTCTATAGCTAGCTTCCTCTTATAACATATAGGGTATGGGTGCAGTGAGGAGGGGAGGGAGGGAGGGAGGAAGAGGGAGGGAGGGAGGGAGGGAGGAAGAGGGAGGGAGAGGGAGAGAGAGGGAGGGAGTGGGAGGGAGAGAGAATATGAAAAACAACTAAACGAATAACCGAGCTATCAATAGGGCTTCATCAAACATTCAAAATAACTCCAGTTCCGTAATGCAGTGTCAATCTCTACATTGAAATTTTTGGTTAATATGTTTGACAAAGTTTTTATGCCATCTTTATTAACAATAATTCTCATCCTTCATGTAAGACTCAGTCCTTGAAACCATAATGGAACCGCAGTTGGTGCAGTGGCTAGAGCACTCGCCCATCAACAGGGTGATCTGGGTTCGATTCCGGGTGGGGTTGGTCCCTGGATTTTCGCATGTAGGAATTATGCCGAAAGATGCCGCTGATCAGCAGGTTTTCTCTGGGCTCTCCAGTTTCTCCCTCCTCTTCATTCCGGTGCTGCCCCGAACTCACATCATGTCCCCCCCTCCCAGATCTAAAGACTTAGATGTTAAGTGCTGACCAAAATCTCTTTTATTCACTTAATGCATTATAAGTACAGTTGGCCCGTCTTATCAGCAGTATTTCGTTTCAGAAAATCCGCAGATAACGAAAACCGTGTATATTCAAGACACCTTAATTAACCTACATAAACCACAATGTGCATTTTGCGTAAAAAATTCTAACCCCTAAATCCAGGTACTAATATACAGTATTTGTGTGAGGTACAGAACTTTAATATGTTCATTAAGTGTCCCACAACATTTAAATATCGTAAAAATGCTACGTCAAGTGTACAATGCGGCGCGTTACATACAGCGGCAACCACACTGCAAGGCCGCGAAGACTTGGCAACAGCACGCGAACAGCCAGGCGGTCTGCCTGATGTCGCAACACGGCACAGCCTGATGCACCATGCACGCACCACGCTGGCTCTCCACCCTACACTGCCAAGGATGCACTCTGTGCAAAGAGCGAGTGTCGCCACAAGAGTTGACAGAACTATATTTGATAACACTATTTCTCACGTGTAGTGCTTACTTTATCAGTGTCAGCCAAACACATAAAACAACAGTGGAAGAAGCACAACTACGACCTCATAAACATTAATATTTTGTAACTGTCTATAAATATTTTTTTGCTTTTATGACATGCATATAAATTACAGAAAAGAATAGGATTACAAACATAAAATCAGAGACTAGTAAATGTGTGTCCACAAAGCTTATCTACTAAAAGAAAACAGGCTTCAGACTACTTGTGAATGTGACTTCACGCACACTGGAAATATTTTATAGTCCTCAACTTGACTAATAAAAAACGTTACGGCGGGAACACTGCGTGGGTGTTTGCGACTTTGGCAGTAGAGGCGATATCACAATATATGTGCCGGCTGGCATCGCTCGTAGCACATCATCAATTTTCACCTCACACATACAAACATACCCTTCATCAGCCGGCCGCCTTAAGGATGTTAGCAGTTTCATTTTTAATATGGCATCACTGAGTACACTAAAATAGACTTAGCACAATTTTTTTCCCACACACACATAAAAATTTTTTAAACCCCTGTAAACATGGATAAGGATAGAGTTTTAGTGGTATTCATTTAAATACAGCGCCACTAATTACACTAAAATTAACTTGGCGCGATTTTTTCTGCCGTTTTCAGTGCAGTACTGACACTTGTACTTATTTGTCATGCTTTATTTCGTGTTATACAAATGATACGCACGTATTTTCCCCTGTACCTGCGGCCAACATTTGCAACAGACATGTTGTCTTTTATTAAATGTAGCATTTGCATTCTGTCAGTCAAACAAAAACTTAGCAATCTCTCTTCGGTTTAAGAAGGATCTCTACAGAGTTTCTAATTAGGAAACACTACGCTGCAGGCCACAAAATCATGTATAATTACACACTTTACATGCAATTCAAGGTCGTGCTCTACGTGCGGGCGGCAAACGGGCAAACAAGACAATGTAATTAAATACACGTGTGTGTTCTGCGTGGAAGCAATTTATGAGCAGGCGACGTGGCCCGTGGGATATATCAAATCTTTTGTTTTGGAAGAGTGCGGCGTGCGACAGGATATATGAGAGTGAAGTACAGTAGACCCCCGATCTAACGACATCATTTCCAGGAACCCTGGAAAAATTAATATTTTCAAAATTGATCAAAGCTAAGCAAAGAGCAATAGATCACAGTAAAACATTACTTAAAAATACATTTGCAGACATTAAACAATAACATACTGCAGTTACAATAAATTAGTGATATGCAGCTGTGAAACAAACAAAAAAAAAAAAAATGTAAAATAATTTAAGAAACTTAGGATGGAATGTAGTTAAAGTTAAAGCGCGCGCGCCTGGTGAGTTAGGCTGCCCGCACAACACCGACATATGTAAGATGTGATGACTAACGCTGCCTTATCTCCTCACTTCTCCACGCTCCCTCCACCCTTCATGCCTATCACACATTTTTCCACGCACCGCACTGCTAAAAATAGATAACACCCCTCCTGACTGTCCAAGCCAGCCAATAACAATTCACTCCCCCAATCCCTGCCAACAAAGCAGATTACGCTAGTGTGCGCGCGGTCGCTCGCATCAACTGCTGGCGCCGGCTGTGTAATTCACGTGACAACTAGCAGCCTGTCTGGCCGCCGCAAAGCAGTGCGACATGTTTGCCTTTCTTTCCCACCTTCTCCCAGCCATCGTCTTTTGTTTCCGCGTCTGGTCCTGGTGAGAGCCCAGGGGTTTGGGGATGAAGAGACGACAAGTTTCTTTTTTTTTTATTACAGCATGGCCAAAAAAAAAAATACCAGCTTGGCACTCAATCCATAAAAAAAAAAAAAAACTGTGTTATCTCGTCTTTTTTCTCTTATTTCACATCAGGCTGTGCGCAGCCAGTTCGTCTTGACCTTGACAACTTCCGCTGTTATTTATCACTCGGCACGTGAGAGGCGACTGCAGAGTAAAAACGGCCTATGATAGACACGTATTCTACATGTGGGCTGATAAGGTTTTTAATTATGCTCGTTCAACAGGGCAGCGATTAGAGCGACTGCAACCCGCGTGTCGAGAGCCACTCTGCCTCTATTCACAGTGCAGAGCATTAAACTGGTGCATTGTGCATAGTTTTACGATTTTTCCTATAGGCCGAAGACATAAAACGAGTAATTCACTCATTTTAGTGACAGCACCTTGAATATCCGTTTTAGCCCTTCTGAGTGGCTCCAAATTCACATTTCTAATAGGCGTACTGGTTTTTGAAAAATAAAGACTTTTTTATTTTATAAGCATTTTTATTTGTATCGCTTAAAATCGTAGAATGGCGACAAGCTGTAACAGTTCATGCGTAATTACAAAAAAAAATACTCAATAGCTTTACTGAAATGTTTTAAATCGTTGCAGTATGAGTCGTTCTGTTGTCGGTGAGCTTTGCGTCAGGCAAGCAGGATGAATCACGCGCGCACCACGAGTTGAGGGAGACAAGCCAAAACCAGCCGGCCGCTCTCCCTTGCCCTCCCCTCACCCATCCTACACAACCAGATCTAGCGCGCCTCACAGGTTTCACGGCACACAGGGAATTATGGAGCACCATTTTATTTGGAAGACACCTTTTCCTTACACTAAAATATAATAAAAAAAAAAAAAAAGTGTTTAAGTCTGTAATTGCTCTATATTAACTTTAAGGAAAAAAACACTTAAATTTTTTTTTAATGTTGAGGGTGTCAAAATTAATTACCTCGGGACTAACGACATCGGCGATCTAACGACATAATTATCCAGCACCGTGCGGTGTCGTTAGATCAAGGGTTTACTGTACCGCCGCTGCTTGCACATTCGGCACAGCATCGCTTCTTTGCCGCTCCCGTCCGCACCGCATCATGCTGATAACCGCGTGCACCTGACCTAGCACATTGCGTAACGAAGCAGATAACAGGAGCTGACAACACATGAATAGCTGCTCTCGTGCACGACGAGTGACATGCTATTAATTCGAGCGACACACAGTGCACGGCACGCGCGAAAATACAAATTATTAAGAATTTATTAAAAAATTTTTCCCTCAATTTCCAACAGCGGTTGGTGAAAACCGCAGATACGATAACTGTTATGACCCTGACTTTTTGACTGAAGTGCAGAACTTAGATATTTCTACTCCCTTTTTTATGTTCAAGTGTACATAGTGTGCAAAATATAGAGCATAAACAAATTTATAAATTTTCTGTTAAAACCACATGAAGTGGACTACATACAAAGTAAAAACGAAGCAAACGTAGCTAAAGTTCTGATAAAAAAAAATATATAAGATGTATGTACTGACATAACATATCTGCTGAACATGATACATATTGTTCCACTGGACAGCAGACCATAAAAACAGTTTTTCTAACATGGCAGTATCTGCAAGTCACAATTTTCTTTCAAAACTTGCTGCTGCCTACAAGACTGGACCTCTAAGTAGCTAAATCTAACATAGATACAAGTATACAGGCTGTAAAAGGTACAGTAAGCACATTTTTAATCCCTGCAAAAATAATTTTCTATAAGTTGATTTCAATACTCCCACCATCATGTGACTAATAAACTTAATTTATGCATTCTTTACTCATAAAACTCAAGAGGAAGTAGTTCACAAGGTAATATAAATAGCAGCAGAGAAAACCTCTAGGGGTTTGCAAGTCAAAAAAAAAAAAAAAAAAAAAGTAAGTGATTGTAGGTAACAGATTTTACCAACTTAATAAGCATACATTTAACCAGAGAGATGTGTTTTCTTGCACACTAATCATACATACAATATTTCTGCTTGGGGAAAGCATTTGCTTAAAATTTTGAATTGCTTTCTTTTTTTGTACTGTATTAGCTTCGAGAAACCATTATTTCGTTAAGGTATCTATTTAATACATACACATAACACATAAGGGGACAAAAAATATATATTAGATAAACATTATTGGTAAATGCCTACTCTGGGTAGGGCTCAAAAATATGCTCACTTGACAGTAAACAGCCTATACCATAATTGCCTGTTTATGCTGTAAGCCATACATACAGTCCCTTTCCTTCCCTTGTGAACAAACACCACCAGTACTTCACCAACTGATACGCTATGCAGTTTTCCTCTACCAAAACAGAACCCTTCAACACAACACAACTTCAAAACCCTGAACATTTCAGTCATACACTCATTAAAAAATATAAAATATTTTGGTCAATTTTTACAATACACTCCAGACCTTTAGAGCAACTAAACAACTACTGTATTCAGTACCGATAGCAATATATTCTTTCTTAATATACAAATCTCAACATCTCTGCAATATTTGATTTCACAGTTCCAACACTCAAAAATTAAAACTAATGTCAGTATTGAATAAAAATAGATACATATTTATAAAAACTTACATGCAATACTTTTTTTGGATCCATTATAGTATATCTGTACCAGGTACAATATACAATAAGCATACAATCTTCACAGGCTTCTACAGGAAATTTACAGAAAAAAAAAAGCATCAAGATTTCAGATCCACGACAACACAATGTTTTTGTACAATACTTGCATTAAAAATGATAACAGTTATTATAAAATGAAAGTATCCTATAAACAGGCACACTTATTGCACATCTGCACAGTAAAATATAATAAAATTACAGGTTTTTTTCAGTACATAAAATGCAAGTAGTGTTAGTTTAGTTACAAACATTTAAGTCCTATGTAGTAAAATGAAATACCGAAAGAGCGAGGGACCTCTCTGGCAAAATGCAGCCAGAATTGAAAGCCTTGGTTAGAGAAGACTGCGGCCAATCACGAACAACTAACCTCTTGCTTCAAAGCTTTCTCTGGAAAAAAATAAATAAATAAATAATACGAATCAGTCTTAAAAGAGGTTAAAATTTAGGTAGAAAAAGGCAAACATAGCAATGCACTGTTAATAAGACATGAGAACAGCATTGTTTATAAATAATTATTAATAAAATTTACTGGAATACAATATTTCTGAATAATTCTCAGAAATATTGCATGCAAATTATTGACACACCACAATTTGAACGTACAAGTTGTAAATAATTTCTTCAGAGAAACAGCTTACAAACTTAAGTTAAAAATTTTTTTCCTACTGAAATCAAGTTTGTGATTTTATTTATATATCTTATCTAAGCAAATTAAGTCAATCTTATTAAATTTAAATTTTAGTAATTTTTATTTAAATTCACATTTTAGTCATTATTTGAATTAATAGTTTAATTATTATCTGGGTGGCACTGTACTGTAGTTTAAAGAAATCCAAAATTTTAGGACAGCTTATAATTGAACTGATGACTACAGACAAGTCTGAGTCAACTTTTAAGTAATTTTGATTTTGTGGATTCACGTCCTGAAGTGGTAGATGTATTTTTCAAGAATAAAAAGAACAGTTTAAACTAATGCAGCATTACAATAATTTACTGTAAAAATTTATCATTCTTCAAAATTCAGATGTTTCATTTCTTAGTTACTGATGTTATCCGTAGGAAGACAGCTGACATTTTCTACTAAAATATCATTTTTGAAAAAGAACAGGGAATTTTTGGGCAGGGAAGAGGAACCATTTATCGAGCTGAGGGTCATGTCTGCAGCATGTTTTGATGTATGTGAACAGGCAGTTGGGGTAATGATGAACTCCAGTTAAACTAGCAGGGATTTGAGTTACCTGTTTTACCAGTGCCTCAAATCGCCACAGTTGGAGCAAATAGAAAAAAGTTGAAAAACTTGTTAATCTAACAATTTTGTGGTATTTAAAATTAGGTAATAAGGAATTTTTGGCAAGTTGTTTGGTGGCTCCCAACGGATTAGAGGAGGAGTTGATTTTGTAGACCAAGAGGTTGTAATAAATTTTGCAGACTGTTAAATTCAAATTGGTAATCTTGTATATTGGGAGGAAGGAAGGAAGAAAGAAAAGAAAAAAACTGCAGAAAAAGTCTTGGCAGAGAACCTTACAATTCACATAGCTGAGGATACAGAACCTCAGACAGAACAAATTTTAAGTGAAGTCATAAATATAGGAAAGATTAAAATTTACAGTCTAAACACTAATAGCTAGGAAGAGGAGATAAAAGGAAATTGCAAAAGGTTGTGACGTACAAGCCATGAATGGAAGGGTTAGAATTATGGGAATTACTGGATGAATATAAATATATTTTTCTGAGGAACCTGGTTTTACCACTGAATATGTTGCAAGGGTTACTGTGAGTGAAACAACTCCTTCTAAGGTGCCCGCCTACTGGTTGTGTGTTTGTATGAATGAGGCACAGCACCAAGGACGAAGCTGACCAGTTCATCTGGCGCGGACACGCATGTACAATGTAATGATATTGTAGATCACTCGCCTGACTGACACTTTCAGTGGTGATTCCATCCTTTTATTGGTGGAAAGTTTTAATATAAGTCAACTGCATGCTTCTACGGTAGTTTCGAACGAATCCTGTGAGTATTTTTTCAGATATAACATGTTTAATGATTTTTCTAATCAACGAAACGCTTTGAAACAACGCTTCAGTCATCATTTGAAGTGTATTTTACTTTTGTACAGTCACAATGGGTATATGTGGAATAGTTTCGTAAAAAAATGTATTTACGAACTCACTACGACACATTTAAGCACGTGTAAGGCGAGGCCCTTTATGCAGAAAACATACTCTATTCTTTGAAAGTGTAGGCAGGAGGTAGATTTGCAGATAGCCTACAAGAAACTGTGACTAATGGTACTGTAGACAGATGCAGCACTCCTTTTGTGAACCCACTGGAATGTATTAGTAAAAAATACTACAGGTTATGTCTGGATGGCAGGCAACTGTATTATAGGATTGTACCGGACACTGAATCCCTTGCAAAAAAGGCTCAGGATACAAAATACGTAGGCACATGTTTCGAGAAGTTTCTGGTTGGTTTAGATAGTAAAATGCAGAAAAAAAAAGATCCTCTTGTTTCTGTATTAGTGTCCTGCTTGCACAAAGAATGAACAAGACAACTTTCTGCCTGCAAATACATCAGTGCTGAACCAATGGACCAAGTGACTATCTGATCCATCAAGCAGAAGCTTAAGAAGGATCATGTTTTGTGGCTTTTGTAAAGACTGAATTCTTCTCACAAGAGCTACATACTCAACTTGTACAATGCCATAAATATGCTGGCAATGGCATGGAATGTTGTGAGATAGGTACAATTGCTAACTGTTTTCAGAAAGGTGGGTTCGAAAAACAAACACATGTTGGGCTAGCAAGTAGAAATGTAGACAATGAAGACGAACATAACTGTAAAATATGTTCAAGTTAGCAAGACCACTTTCATGACAACACCACATTTCAAGAAGAATTTATCAGCAGAGCCTTCCCACTTGCAAAGAAAAAGATGTGAACCAGTTACATAAACATCAAGAATCAAATGAACTTGATGAAGATAATGAATCCACATCCCATACTTGTGTGCCAACCCCGAGCACAGAAGTCCAGGCGTAATTACAATTGAAAAAAAATAGAAGGTTGCACAAGTACATACAGATGGCACTTGCTGATAGAAAACACATACGCACAGATAAACGAACACATTTCTCCGCGGAAGCGCGGTCACAACGTTTCGCAGACTACATCTGCTTCATCATCAAGTGACGAGTGGAGACACAGCAAAACGTGACCGCGCTTCCGTGGAGAAATGTGTTCGTCCATCTGTGCGTATGTGTTTTCTATCTGCAAGTGCCACCTGTAAGTACTTGTGCCACCCTCAATTTTTTTAAATTGTAATTAGTAGGATATCGGCCCTAAGACACTCAAGACAACAACGGGATCTCTGTCAACCACTGCACATTTTGCAATACGTTCTTCCACACCCACAATTGCCTAAAAAGCATCCAACCGGGGTCTTCCTGACTTTATCCACCTGGGTCCTATACCCATCCCCTAATGTACTAAAGATGGGCTTAATTGACCCCGTAAAATGACGGTGAAAGTTGGGACATAGGACGAAGGTAGGTTTCAGAACTGTTGGCAGTCTACTGGAATGATATACAGTACTTACCCGAATATAAAACAGTAGTTTGTTCCAATTATCACTTTTAAAATTTGGCGGTCTTCTTATTTTCACATAATCAAATAAAATTTCGAGGTTATGTATGCAAAATAGTCACTGGTTTTTAAAGAAGTACATATTCTTAACGAAAACCCAAGTTTGGTAATTAAATGCAAAAGTAACACAACCACAACCAAAAGAAAGAAAATTTTCAATCTCTCGCCACCCGAGTAAGCTAGCCTGGCCAAAATAACATCGCGACTGCACGAAAAATGTGTTGTCCATTTCTGTTTTGTGTTCTCCCACCTGCAAGTATTGATTCACTAAGCACGTGCTTGCACATTTCTGGTGACCACTTTTTCTGGTCTTAGATTGAAGCAGGTTTACACTTGCAACTGTGAAAGTCATTCACCAATTAGCTGCTAAAATATTGGTAGATAAAATAAAAATTGCATCGCTTTTTTAATTATATTCTCAAGGCCTGTAAATAAGTATTTGTGGCAAAATTAAAATTTTCACTTAAAGGGCAAATACTTAAAGGGGTGGTATTTTATTCGGGAAAATACAGATGGTAGTTCGGGATAAATGAAATCTTATTGAATTTATTCCTTTCATTAAATTTACGGTTATACACAATGTTGTAACCATACAGAATAAGAATTCCATTATTTGACAGATCATAAAAAATTAGGGCTATGTAAAAAAATCATTATGTATCCTTCCACCACCATGTGCTTTCCAGCTGACAATCAAAACATGTCAACAGTTATATTATGATTGTAATAACATCCAAAGTGTTTTGTGATTTTCTATTGGTTATTTTTTAGATCTCAGACAAGCAAATTCTCTTCAATACTGGCTGCACATTAATCTTACTAGGGTTAGGTGGGCAATGTTAATAGAAAATTATTTCATATTACTGTCATGAATAGCCTACTCTACAGATGTTAAGTTACTATAATAATTCAATTTTAACATTATGTATCATATATTTTTCTATGAATGATCAAAATTGTTTTAGCATTTAACGACAATACCAAAAATAAACAAACATGTACGGATAACTTGTACAGTAATTGTTACTTCTGTTTTTTTTTTATTTCTACTTGACACTTAAAAAGTTATATTAAATAATGGTAGCTTATTTGGTTACAACAAGCTGATGTTGCAAGAGCATATAATAACAGTGTAAGCAAACTTCTTTAAACTAAAATAAAATAATACATAGAAGTAGTATTTGGTATTACAATTATAGTATATTTTAAGTTTGAAGTAGTAGACTATTCAAACTATTCAAAAAACATACCTTTTGTGGTAGAGCCTACCTTTGAAATTTAAAACAAATTTAATAGGTACTATATAAAAACTTACTGTAGGAATACTTCTTGCAGACTGCATTGCAAAAATGTGCACTCTCACTACCTAAATAGAAATAATATATCCAATGTAATACACTTCTTTGAATTAATAATATGCTTCTTTCTTGATAACTTTTTGCTAGAAATACCAAGCTGCCGGGCGGTAGTTATCATGGCTGAAGGTTTACCCGATTCCCATCTCCTGAAATACACCTATTACTACTACTAATCCAATGAATAAATACCAGTGAAGTACCGTATTCATTTAACATTTTGAAGTAATATAAAAATGTGATTAGATACATTTGTGAAGCTTAATCTTCTGCCAATTACAATGATATACCTACATAACTCCAAAAGATGCAAAATATAGTATTCTAGTACTCGAAATTATGAAGCAGTACATCTCCAGAACTTCGTAACACAGCTGCAATCTGGCAACAGCACGCATCATAAGAGTTGTACTGCAATCTAAGGTTGGGATGCTCTATAGCTGCTTTCCTGAAAGGTGTTATCGCAACCAAATTATCTTAATAGTATTCCGTTGCAGAGTCGCTTATATACTCTCTCAGGAGAGCTAAGTAGGGGACTGGGGTCAGAGACAGGACATGTATCTTCACCCTGTCCCTCCCTCAGAGCATGCATGCCTACAGCGGAGGAGAGGAAGAATTGCTGTTGTACAAGTGCAGTGCGTTCACTGGGGCTGGCTGATCTGTCTTACACTGACTGGCACCCTTCATATTATCAGAGGGAAACCTGGTCTATTTGTGGCTTTTAAAAACTGACATTAGTAAAACAAGTACTTTATTGCACAACAGCTAACTCAAAACTAGCAAATGGGAAGTTAAACGAGAGCAGGGAAGGGATCGGAGACACTAATATGTGAAAAGTGACTATATAAGAATGGAAGACGTGAAGGTTGAGTGAGCAAGGCTGACGTCCTCTCGCATGCTACACACTCTTTGAACACTGCACTGTGCTATTGCCACATTAGTGTTCGGTCAGCCAGTTTGGCATTGGCAGCAGTTGACACCTTTATACAGCCAAGCCAAGGCGGTGAGGCTCATGCTGATTCAACTGCCAACTAATTAGTTTGATGTTGCTGCTGCAGTTTTGACTGGCCTGCCAACTAGCACGAGAAAGTCCAGCAATATTTACAGTAACACAAAAATTAATTGCAACCTGAACTTAAAAAAAATTTTCCCGGAATTTTTAATAAAATTTTTTGTTGAGGCTCATTTACTCACATGCCAAAAAATGGTAAATGTTTAAATAATAATAATAATAATAATAATAATAATAATAATCATCGATGATTGACACTGACTTAACACAAAAATTGCTATTTTCACACATTTTTTTTTGGGTTTTCGGATGTTGAAGTTACTCAGAAACGATTTTGCGTAGTCATTCTCGGGCACCTTGAGGCCTTGTAAAATCAAGGTTCTAATGTAACAGAAGTCAAAACAAGTACTCTTCCTATTAGTTTTTCCAACTTTACTGCACGTTTACATATTGTGAGTCAGGCCCTTCCAATCTTTGATTCAATAAGAACTTTTAATGCATTTTTAAAATGTATAGAACACGTGACTTTGCTTACTAATGCAGTATGTTTGGCAGTCTCAAAATTTAAAGACTGAACTGCAACTACGAAACAAATCACATCACTACAGAAATACAATGCTCATATTAATTGTTGTTAGTTACATAAACAGTGCCATAACTATACTAAAGACAAATAATTCCCACTGTTAACATAAATTGCCTGCCTACATGTGAAGACCTTATATAACTGTTCCATTGTGTGATTTTATATGGAATACATCTCCCTTGAATGGTAAGAGAGGACTGACCTTCCCTCTCTCTTCTGCGCAGCTTTTTCCGCCTTCGGTCGATACATGCCAACTCTGCCTTAACTGCCATGTAGGCCTTCCGAAGTTCTTGCAGGTTTTGCTGTAGCAACGCTATTCGTTGGCTTCCGTCCATGTCCGGATCTGAAACACCAAACCACATGCCATTCTTTAAGTGTGAAGACCAAAGTTTACTCTCATAATCTGTTTGCAATTTGGATTGGGAGAGTGAGGGAAAAAATGTGTAAACAGCAAGGCAATTTCACATACAAATATGTACCTTAAAACCACGTTCCATAATTGCATATAAAACACATTAATAACTACACTGGATATCTCTACGGAAACTTCCGTTAACATTAAATCAATACAATTACAGTGAAATCTACTGAAGAAGTACCGTATTTAAGAAGTTACAAGCTTAACAAGTTAAATAATGTTACCTTGACTACACGTACAATAGAATTTCAATTCAATGACAGTCCAAGTTTACTGACAATTGTGTATTGGATTGCTGTTGTCATTAGATTGAATAAATTAATTTTGACAACTACGAAATTAGAAAATTATATTTACAGTACAGTATGTATTTTGATTAAAGTTTTGTGTTTAACTGTTACTGGTTCAAAAACACATAGGTAAGTTTTTAAAGGAAAAGTTAAATTAATATATGTAATAATTAGAAATAAAACAGAAAGAGTTGTGCACAAGTACTCACAGGATGGTACTTGCAGATAGAAACACACACACATAGGACGAACACATTTCTCCGCGGACGCGTGGTCACAACGTTTCGCAGACTACATCTGCTTCATCAGGTGAGTGGAGGCACACTGAAGTCTATTGTCCAGCGGTGGTTGGTAATCAGTACACCTAGCGGCC